>WNWU01000020.1:4443508-4530882 GCA_012654045.1 Ptyas mucosa
TATTCTATTCTATTCTATTCTATTCTATTCTATTCTATTCTATTCTACTCTACTCTACTCTACTCTACTCTACTCTACTCTACTCTACTCTATTCTAAATCTGACCTTGTCTTTATGAAATCAGCCCTTAATATGACAGCAAATGGAATTTCCAATATAATCCAGGTCTGAATTGATAGAAGCAACGATTAGAGAGGAAATCTGTTTTTCACTCTTCCAGTATCACAAGTTGGAAGGACTTTGGAGTTAAACTTGCATTTAATATCGAATTATTCTGGATCATTGTTTCAGTGAGTGGAATATTTCCCCCTTAGGTCTAAATATTCTGGCTAGTTTACACAATTAGTCTGGCACAGATGGTTTTTGCATTCTGTACTCCTTAGCACTTTCACAGTACTTTCTGCTCTGATCAGGTTCTCTGATAACTACCTTGACATACACATTTTAAACCGTTGTATTGCTATCAAGAAGAGAGATTAAAAATACCAGTGGGGACGTAGTTGCATCTTCAGCTAAATTTTGCATGATCGGCTAAAAGCAGAAAGTGCAAAATCAGACAAGCTCTTTTTTTCATAATGAAGAATCATAGTGCAGTTTTAAAAGCAGCTAAACAGAACAGGAAAGGTCATGAAAAGGGAACATTGCTTAGCTCAAGCGCGGACATCATCTGGCCAAGGTAATGTGTAGATAGGTGGCTATCTTTCAAAGAGCTGCATTCACCATTTTTCAAGCTGATGTTTCATGGACACAGCCTGCTCTTAAATTGATGCCACCTCTCTGAGGGAGTGAACATTAGTATCGTTTAGTATTGTGGGTTTTTAAAAATTACGTTAGGCAGAAAGATATCTGTATATGAAGGGATTTTGGGTTTGTTTGGGGTTTTTTTTGGTAGAAACTTTCATATGATTTTTTTAAAAAAATATATTGTTCCAGGAAGAAAGATATTCCTGCCTGGTTTTTTGAGAACATCCCTATAGCAGATTTTAAGATCTGCTATAACTTTTGATCTGAACACCCTCAAAAAGGAAAAATGTTGCCAGGATTGAACAGCTTTTGATAGCTGGTTTACAATGAGGAGTACAATTTGCCAGAGGAAAGGTATGGATGAGGGAGCTTAATCCTTTGTCTATATACTGTACATGTTCTTCCCTTCCAGTGTTTTGGTTCAGCCTGCTTTTTAACCAATCGAAGAAAATGAAACTGGGTATTCAGTTTTGTTTCTTAGTAAAGGAAGGCAGGAAAAGTTTATACAGCTGCCTTCTCTATAAATAATTATAATTTGGTGCCATTTTGGGGTACAGATGCGATGACCAGCGAGTCCTAGATGTGTGTTTAATATTGGAAACAGACAAGAACTGATTCTGGTCAGAAATCAATGGTTTTGTGCCATAGGAACAAATGCTGTATCCTCAAATAATAGCAAAACATTCCAATCAAAAAGGTGTAAGTTTTTTAAACAAACAAAATGGCCAAAGGCAAGAAACAAATCAGGATCCTCAAATACGTCTTGGTTCCGATCTGTACTATGAACCAGTGTTTAAATTAGGTGAAGGAGAAACCGGTTACTCTTTAGATGTTGGTTTCTCAGCTTCATTGCCCACCCCCACCCCCCCAAAAAGCACAGTCAACAGGAGCTGTAGTCCCAAGTATCTGGTTTCCTACCACTACTTTAGTCTGATTCAGACATCTTGGATAACTGTGGTTTAACAAGGAAAATCTCAGATACAAGAGAACTGTTCACAATATTTCTTCTTTTTATGTCTGAAGTAGCGAACTGTTCCACTAAGGTGTAGTTAATCAACAATTTCAATGTTCACGGCTTATTCTTAAATTATTAGCCATCAATTTCAAATGTGTTTAAAATATACCATGTACACTGAAGTAATGGCAAAGCAGCTTATCTCAGGAAATTATCCCAAAAACTCTTCAGGCTGGTTTTGTTATTTTTTTGTTATTTTTTTTAAATTTGATTTATATGCCGCCCTTCTCCGGAGACTCAGGGCGGCTTACAATGCGCTAAGCAATAGCCTTCATACTTTTGTATATTTATACAAAGTCAGCTTATTGCCCCCACAATCTGGGTCCTCATTTAAATGCCAGGTTTCTGGATAGGAAGGGGCAAAGAATGAAAGCTGATTGGAAAAGACGTTGGGGCAGTTTTTTTTCTAATTTAGCAAGGGGAATCTGCTGGCAGCAGTGTACCCCAACTATACATAGCCAAATTCAACACAAATCTCTCACATGCAAGAAAAAAAAGTGAGAGTTTAAAGCTGCATGGAAAAAAAAGAGTTACCATCCAATATTACGCAACATTAAAAGGAACACTATAAAGGTCCTGCCAGGGCAGATAAAGAAAATTAATTTGTCGAATTCAATTTAACTGGAGTAGTCATTTATGGTCTCCTAGTGAAATGATACACACTTTTGAATGCATTACAGAGCAACAATGAACCTTCCCCCATTAACCAACTTGCAAAGGTGAAGCAAAATAGAAGCAGCAGCTTGTGCCAGTTTTAACAAAACTCAGGGATTTCTGAATACTGTATTGGGTCTATTGGATACTCTTAATTTCACACTGCTTTCTAATATCTTCATTAGATTCCCTCCAGATGTGCCGAACTAGTTCTCTTAGGAACTGTAGTTCTTGGTCATGTTGGCTGAGAATTTACAGATGTTGCCCATGTTGTTGGGGGCAGAGTGCTCTGGGTGTTGTTTCCTGATTTTGTATAGATGGCTAATGTAATCCTGGAGCTGTAGTAATATCCCTATAATGTTTTTCATTCAAAAGATATTGAAAATATGAGAGAGGAACATTGTAGTGATTTCCTCATGCATTTTTTTGAATGTAATATAAAGCATTAATCATGCAATCACCATCACCACGTTCACCCAACATTCCAGTTATATCTTCCCTCAACCGTGTTCTTCCATCAGCAATGCAAGTAATCCTCAACTTACAACCATTCATTTAGCAGTTACAATGGCTCTGAAAAAAGTGACGTACTACGGTCCTTGCATTTATGACAGTCGCAGCATCCCCGTGGTCACATGAGGGAAAATTCAGGTGCTTGTTATTTATGATAGTTGCACTGTCCCAAGGTCATGTCATCTCCATTTGCTGTCTTCCCTGGTTTTTTTGACAAGCAGTCAATTGGAGAAGCCAGATTTGTTTAACGGCAGCATGATTCACTTAAATAGTAGCAGTGATTCACTTAGCGACCATGGCAAAAAAAAAAGGTCATAAAATTGGGTGCGGCTTGCCGAACGATGGAAATTCTGGATCCAAGTGTGGTTGTAAATCAAGGATTACCTGTATCGATCTTCCTAAAACAACAAACCCTTTTTAAGGAAGAATTAGTAGTAGTGGTAACTACCTAGTCTCAGGACACCCAATCTACTTTTTCCCAGTTGCTTGTTTTTTTTTCTTCTCTGCCAATTCTTGTGAACTTTCATGGCTGTATAACTGTTCCTTTCAAATTTTGACCTCTGTATATTGCCTCACGTTTTTTCACAGCACATAGGAAATTATTGCCAGGTTAGATGCAATGTTTTCTGGTTGGTTCACATCGACAATTTTTTTTTAAATGACTTCTTTCTACAAATAATTAAATGGTAAGCATTTTAGGGCTAAAGTTCAGTTTAATAATCTCGAACTATGGTCCTATTAAATAATACTTTAGCTCAAACTGTATTCAAAATCCTTAGGATTTTGGGAACTCTCTTCCTCTGAACTGGGCCCTGAATTAGAATTGGGTTTGTCATCCAACCTCCCCCCCCCGCCCCACCCTCAGCGCACCTCTACCCCAAAATTCAAATCCAACACCACCAATGCTTACTAGCAACCACCTCTCCTGTGTTCAGAATAAGTGGTGAAATATGATGAGGCAAACGAGATACGTTCAATCTTTCAGGGTAGCAATGAACAGAAACAGGAACAAAGCCAACCTTGCTTGAAGGTGAATGCATTTAATATCCTAATTACTCAACAGTTCCGCATTAAAGAAAGCTTTCAGAGCCTCTCCAAGATCTCCAAACAGAATGCAAATCAGAGCTCACAGAATTTTACAGGTTGAATTTGTGCAGCAAAAATACGTTAATGTCCGCCAAATTTAATACTCATTATTAGTCACTTAGGTTGATTCCACTGCCCCACAATGTACGCTGGATTAGCAAATGCAAGAAGAATGAACTTTTATTTTCCTGCACAGTTAAATCTCTTCCTTCATGGCTTATTGTTATAGCACCAAACGAAGTGATTCTGCCTTAAAAAATATGCTGAATAGAACGTGCTTTTCCCATCAAGGGCTATTCAAGCAAAGAGTGTGCTTGCAAAGCAGCATGATGTTAAGAAATGTCAAAATATTTTTCTATTGTGTACGTAAGCATAGTTTTCCACGAACAATTTTGTGCATAGATTTTATTTCAGATGTACTGTTCAGCTTTCTCTCCCCCCCCCCCCCCCCCTTGTTAAATGGTTGATATAAGCATACCTCACCAAAACCCCATTATCTACAACTTGTAAAAATGGGGTCAAGTTTTACAAGTACAAATATAAATAACTAATAATTCATTTGACCAATGTGTACTTTATTTGGGAGTCCAAGTTCAGCCACCCTGGTGGAGTGAGAGAGGATGCATGCATTAAGGTAAACAGCAGCTTGTTGCTGGGATGACGTGTGTGTGTGTGTGTGTGTGGTGTGTGGTGTGTGTGTGTGTGTGTGTGTGTAAAACAGCAAGACAGAATGGGAGAAAATCCATATGCTTGATCCAGACCTACAGCTATGCTGCTTTTGGCTAGCCAAGATCCGTACATGTATCTGCTCATAAGCCATTTGGGTTCTACACTGGCACTCCCTTCCACACAATCAATAATGCTGACAAAGTTTATTTTGTCTCCAGGAAGTATAGCCTGGATCCACACAATGCTGAAGTCTAGATCAACCCCATTGTTCTTTGTCTGTACTGAAAATTGCAGGCTAACATCTAGGGACTGCAAGCTCTGGATTGATCCCGCTTTCAACTGCGGTGTATAAGGGAAGCCTAAAACCACAGTTTGGATACTACAGGGAAACAAACTGTGGTTTTACAAGCCAGACAGACAAGAGAAAGCAGGGAGGAGGGTGCGCGCCTGAACGCTCAGCTTGTTCCCATACCAACAAATACCAATTTAACTCGACCTCACAGTATACGCTGTGAGAAGGGTTTTCTTTTTGGACCGCACGTTTGTACTATTGTGAGGAGCTGGGACTGAGATCGGCTC
Source organism: Ptyas mucosa (assembly GCA_012654045.1). Lineage (NCBI taxonomy): Eukaryota > Metazoa > Chordata > Lepidosauria > Squamata > Colubridae > Ptyas > Ptyas mucosa. The sequence continues at coordinate 4,448,769 of WNWU01000020.1, forward strand.
TCCATGATAAGTTCACATGATTTAACACAAAAATGGCCTACACGCTCAAGCACTGTTGATTCTACACGGAGGCACGCTGGCTTGGTACTGTACAAGCCACTCTCAGTTCAGAAGGAGGATTTAAGCTCCAAGCTGGTCCCTCATGAATTCTTCCAGCACACTGATGACATTCCGGGCTTCCTGCATTTCTGCATATTCTACTTTGACAATCTTCAAGAGCACGTCGCCGCTGCCAGAGTTTTTTAGAAACAGGTAGCACTTGAACAAGGCGTAATGGCTCATTTCTGCCTGCCGGATGAACCGCTTCAGGTTGTTGATGTCCTGTATGGCCTGAAAAGGAAGCAGCCAACATGTACACCTGTGTCCTGATCCAGCTGAGAAAGCCTACACAGAAACTCAAGGTGTCACTAGGATAAAAGGCAGTTGCACATGGTCCACTGGGCATGAAGAGAAGGGTGGATGACTTCCCCTTACAGGACAATCAGGGCAGACTGCCACGGTACACTGCCAATAGATGTGTTGTACACATACGGTAGTTCTTTGGACACCCAATATTTTTATTTTTTTTAATTTATATTTATATGCCGCCCTTCTCCAGAGACTCAGGGCGGCTTACAATGTGTTAAGCAATAGCCTTCATACTTTTGTATATTTATACAAAGTCAGCTTATTGCCCCCACAAACCAGGTCCTCATTTTACCCACCTTAGAAAGGATGGAAGGCTGAGTCAACCTTGAGCCTGGTGAGATTAGAACTCGCAGTAATTGCAGGCAGCTGGATGTTAAATGCTGCTTTTAATAGGAGGCATTAGCCTGCTACACCACTCAGGCTCTTTTGCACCTCCTTCATGCACAACATGCTAATATACAGGAATCAAGAGCAGTAAATGAGAAATTTAGGATGAAGGACTTCTCATCTTTAATCTAATCTAGTAGCTCCCAAAATAACAGGCACCCAATAACGGGCATCTCTCACAAGAAAGCCCATTATGTTCAAAGGCAGTGCCCATCATGGCAAGGGCACATGGCATTGCAGGTTTTCTGGATCAGGGGTCTCCAACCTTGGCAACTTTAAGACTTGTGGACTTCAACTCCCAGACTTCCTTAGCCAGCGAAACTGGCTGAGGAATTCTGGGAGTTGAAGTCCACAAGTCTTAAAGTTGCCAAGGTTGGAGATCCCTGCTCTGGATCACAGTGACTAGTTGCCATTTGAGAGCTTATGCAGGAGGAAAAGCAGACTTTCTCCAACTAATAAATATTTAATTGTATAAATGAACTGTTGTAAGTTCAGGGCTACTTGTATACTTTACGCTAAATAAATAAATAATAAATATTCTGTGTTCCTAGAATGCATGGCTGTCGTTCTGGCAGCATCAAATCACACAGGCAAGAGCCACCCTTCGTAACATGGGATTCTTGCCAAGTTGAAGAGGAAAATACGGACTCAAGATTGCATTCTTTTAGAACAAATATACTCGAGCCACAATTGTTGTGTCTCAGGATGAAGACACAGTGGTGTCTTCATCCTGAGTTTTTATCAAACACCAGTGATGTTTTATAAAAAAACAATCCAGTAGCATTAGAACAACAGAAGCTTTGTCATTACTTTCAACTGGAAATTAATTTAAAACCAATTCTTGTCCAAAATAGATTATGATTTGGGGGTTGGGAAACACATGAGACTCAAAAGAAATTATAGTACATGAAAGGTTTCATCTACCAGTATTTCTAACAATCACAAATAACAACAATCTCTAAGCCAATGCGCCAGCCGATGCATTTGGACTACAATTCTCGTCGTTCTTGCCCAACACAGATATTTACCTTCAATTTAAAGTTTTCCAGTATTTGTCGAAAAAGAAAAGGATTCCCCCCTTCGGAAACATTCAGAAATGCTTGTGTCCAATCTTCACAGAACCTATTTGTTCCTGAGATATTTGTTGGAAAAAGAAAAATCTTATTATTTCAATAATAAAAAAAAAAATCTGACAAGTGATCTTTCAGAATTCTTCCTTTCTTTCAAGAGAGAGAAGGGAAGAAAGGAAAGTATTGGTTTCCCAAAGGACCACTTTTAAGTGATCCAAATAACAAAGCAATATACATGAAATAACCTAATCAAAATCTCTGTAGTGGTCCACCATCATGAACTTTCCAAATATGGGAGTCGATTTGCTATATTTGAGTATATTAGATTAGTGCAAGAGGAAGGCTAGACCACTGTAAGGCTAGACTCAAATAAGACTGTCTGCCTTAAACAACTGTCTTTGTAGAGAGGTCTACAACATTCCTTGTGTTAATGTTACTGAGCAGTACTTGGATGCTAGAAGGATCTCCTTCTGTAAGCTTACCTGCACCATGGAAGCAAAGCTGTGGCCCATTCAAGTCAATCACCACTGATTTGCATTGCTCGTCTGTTGCTGCGGCTGTGCATAAGGAAGTCGTCATTGTTTCCCTGACCAGATCTTGAAGACTTGCTGCTCGAAGGAACCTGGGAAAGAAGGTAAACGGATTTCCAGGATGGATAGTCATTGGGCAAGTTCCATTAAGCAGTTATCTCAAGAGGAGCAAGGGTGCCCCCTGAGTAATATCACCTTAAGGGACTTTTGCTTTTTTTTTTACCTGTTAATATCCTTCTCCGTCCTTTCTTCAGATCCATTCACTTCAACAGGAGTGCAACTCAGAGCCTTGAAAGAGCAGACACAATGTCACTTCTTGGTATACTGACATAACTTTAGACTGCAATTCTATACTCTTTGTCTGTCTCAGGAAACACTTGGCCAAGTTGATGTAAAGGGTTATGCCGTTATCAACTAGCAGCTGCATTTTCAACAGGTGTCAGTCAGTGGTGGGATTCAAATTTTTTTACTACCGGTTCTGTAGGTGTGGCTTGGTGGGCGTGGCATGGCTTGGTGGGAGTGCCAGGGGAAGGATACTGCAAAATTCCCATTCCCTCCCCACTCCTGGGGGAAGGATATTGCAAAATCCCCATTTCCTCTCAATCAGCTGGGACTCGGGAGGCAGAGAATAGATGGGGGTGGGGCCAGTCAGAGGTGGTATTTACCGGTTCTCTGAACTACTCAAAATTTCCGCTACCGGTTCTCCAGAACTGGTCAGAACCTGCTGAAACCAACCTCTGGTGTCAGTTGAACATCTATCAGTTGTTGTTCTTCTCCTTCCTCCATCTTCCAGACCACTCAGAATGTACAGGTAGTCCTCGACTTACAACCACAATTGAGCCCAAAATTTCCATTGCTAAGCAAAGCAATTGCTAAGTGAGTTTTGCCCCATTTTGTGACTTTTTTTTTTGTCACAGTTGTTAAAAGGACTGCTGTAGTTAATTAGTAACACAGTCTTTAAATGAATCTGGCGTCCCCATGGACTCTACTTGTCAGAAGGTTGCAAAAAAAAAAAAAAGATTACATGACCCTGGGACACCGCAGTAGTCATAAATACATACCAGTCACCAATCATTCGAATTTCGATCTTGGGGATGTTGCTATGGTTATAAGTGTGAAAACTGATCATAAGTCACTTTTTTCAGTGTTGTAGCTTCGAATTAAATGAATGGTTGTAAGTCAAGGACTATCTGTATATGTAAACTCCCTGGCCTTCATTTTATTTTCAAACAACTTCAATTGTATTAAAATGATGGTGAGCAAAGACTTCCTGATTAGGCAGGAATTTGACCTCAATAAGGGTAAACTAGAGCCAGTTTGATGTAGTTGGAGCTAGGAGTTCTAATCCCGCTTTAGGCATGAAGCCAGCCTTGGGCCAGTCATTCTCTCTCAGCTCTAGCGAAAAGTGGCAAACCACTTCCAAAATCTTGTTAAGAAAACTGCAGGAATTTATCCAGAGAGTCACCAAGCGTCAACGCTGAATCAAAGGCCAAAAAATCAAGAAGAGTCAAACTCTGTTGAAAGAAGACCTTATTTTTGGCATCCTCTCTCTCTCTCTCTCTCTCTCTCTCTCTCTCTCTCTCTCCCCCTCCCTCCCTCTCATCTGCAGAAAAACTGCTTTTCAAACTTTTACAACTAAAAGCCCTGTCTAAGCATAATTGAATGCATATATTTAAAAACATGTACATCAATTCCAGCTGCAGTAAGGGAAATCCATGTTTCTAAAACTGCTGGCCCAATTTTAAAATAAATTACATGTACAACTTAAACCTGGTGCTCCTTAAAACAAAGGTGTTATGATTGTGTCATTTACGCTGTCAAAACCAATTGTTTGCTCACTTGTTTAAACCATCAACACTCCCACAAACAGCCCCTTACAATGTAGCTCTATAGCTATGTTGTGTTCCTTTCCTGGAGGTAAAAAAAATAATAATATGGAAGGACAGCAACTAGCACATCATATCATCTAGTGTGTGTGCCTCCCCACCCCCAGCCTGCCCGGTAAAATTCCAGGAAAGAGGCACACGCTAGGTGGCATGACGCACAATTAAAGATTGTGTGAAGTAATGAAGTCTTATTTGTACACACTGTGACTATCACAACAGTTGCAGCGAAAGCAATGAATGAACAAGGCAAATGATTCAACAAGAAACCCAAACAAAAACACACCAGAGAGATCCAGGAAGAGTGAACTTTGTCTGGTACTCACAGCATGTAGCACGAAGGCAAGTTTCTCCTTGAAAAGGTTCACCACCCTCTGAATAGGGCACACCAAATCCTCAAACCAAGTTCTCAGGAGCGGCTGAATGCAGGTCTCCAGGTTGCTTTGCTGCATCCAATTGAAATAAAAGTTGATCACTCTACAGGGTATGTGACTGTAAAGGGGAGCTCAGTGAAACAACTTGGGACAGCTTCTTTTGAAAGTGTTGATTACTTTTCAGCCATTCCCTATTTCAGAGCCTACGAAATTTCCCTTGGGGCTAATTTGCTATCTTGAATCAAGAAAGTGAGTGAGAAGTAGCAGCATAACAGCTTATCCAAACAGCTGTATTGAGTTCACCCAGGCATACAAGCAGGAGAGTCCCTCCTCCCTGGTCTGTCCTTTTAACAGCTACAGTCCTCCAGTACTATTTTACAAATTATTCTGGAAACTCCTAAGAGATGCTATAAAGTGTTTATGGTGCATGACAATAAGCTACATTCCACAAACACAAGCTCAGGACAAGCTCTGTGCTGTCCCGTTCATACACACTCACGCACACACAAGTTAGGAGTCTTTATTGAGGCTTCCAAGCCCAAATTACTTTCCCCAGGAATTCCTTGTGCCAGCACTAGTCCATAGTGGAAAGACCACTACACAAAGGCAAATCCCCAACAAGGGATGCCAAGCTATTGTAAAGACAACATTTGAATTTCCCTATATGCCTATACGTAATCTGCAAACAAGAATAGATACTTCTTTCAAGATTTCTCTTTAGAAAGAACTGTATTAGCAGCATTCAGAAGTGACACATTCAAAACTAAGAGAGATCCCGGAGTGTTGGATGTCAAAGTGTCAAGCACTTAGACTTATATACCACTTCACAGTGCTTTCCAGCCCTTTCTAAGCGGTTTACAGAGTCAACATATTGCCCCCAACAATCTGGGTCCTTATACTACCGACCTCGGAAGAATGAAAGGCTTAGTCAACCTTTAGCCGGTGAGGATCAAACTGCCAAACTGCTGGCAGAATTAGCCTGCATTATGACATTCTAACCACTGCGCCACCATGGCCCTCGGTAGGATGTGGGTGACACAACACTTCTTATCTTGAATGATGTCCAATGTTTTCACCTAGATAGTAGAAAGTATGAGAATCTTGAGGCTCTCCATATGATCACACTCATAAAGAGCTTGGTTCCCATAGAATAGTGGTGACGAACCTATGGCACGTGTGCCAGAGGTGGCATGCAGAGCCCTCTCTGTGGGCATGTGAGCCGTCACCCTAGCTCAGCTCCGCTGCGCATGCCTCCCGTCAGCCAGCTGGTCTTTAGGTCTCTGCCACGCATGCGCAGGGGGCGGGGGGCATGCGTGGGGCAGGATGCATGCGAGGGAGCAGGGCACATGCGAGGGGCCACGTACGCATTGCATTTGGGGAGTTCATGCACGCAAGCGCATTCGCACACACGCACTTTGGGCACTCAGTCTGGAAAAGGTTAGTCATCACTGCCAACCATAAACTCTGAAGATAATTTTTGAAGGCCAGTTTTTCGATTCTGAAGCCACACAAACTCTCTAGAACAGGGGTGTCAAGCATCCGGCCCACAGGATGCTTAGATGTAGCCCGCAGGCTGCCCTGAAAACAGCAAAAGACTGGCCCACAATGGCTCTGCAAGCAAAAACGGAGCTTGGGAAGGCCACATGTGTCCTCCCCAAGCTCTGTCTTTGCTAGCAGAGGGTTGCAGGAGGCCGTTGCGGCCAAAAACGTAGCCTCAATGAGTGATGTTGAGCTGGCCACGCCCCCCCCCCCAAGGTCAAACACCACTCTGATGCAGCCCTCAATGAAATCAAGTTTGACACCCCTGATCTAGAAGGACACCATGCAGATAATACTGGAAACTGCTAAGAGGTGCAGGAGAATCAACACTCAGATTAGCCTGTTTCTCTTCCAACTACAAGGTAGCAAACAACAGAAACTAGTTGCTCTCTAAGTAACTTAGACATGCCAGATCCCTTTCCTATTCTACCACTGAGATGCAGAGAAAATAGGCCCAGAGCACACCAATGCATGGGAAGTGAGATAAAGCTTCTTTAATCAAGATTTCTCTAATGCCTCCTTAAGTAATTGAGGATCGTGAAAATCAAACTGTTTTCCTTCATTATCCTAGGTAAACCATTCTGATTAGGAATCTTCACAGGGAACTCAAAATAACTTCAAGCATCTCAGTTTAACAATCAGCTTATAAAGAAACCAACATTTTCCATCTTGTTGGAGGAAAAAAAAAGAGAAAACCAGAAGAAGTAATTCAAATTTATTAACAGCAACAAACAGTTACCTCTTCATCAAGACTTACCTTTGAATCTAAAGAAGTCTTCATATCTTGAACGTATCCATCAAGCTCAAGTCTGAATGTATCACTTTTAAGGAAATAATGCTTCAGTTCTGCCTAATCTTTATGTTTAACTCATCTTATAATTGATGTGCTGCATGTCTGTTAAAGATATTTTAAACATCCAGATACAGGTAGTCCTCAACTTACAACAGTTAATTTAGTGACCGTTCAAAGTTACAACGGCATGAAAAAAGTAACTTGCAACTGTTTTTCACGCTTACAACTGTTGCAGCAAGCCAAGATTTTATGCAGCTAGAAGAAAAAAAGCCCCCAAACTAGTGAATGAGATTTCACTGAACTAGGGCTGCATAAAATCTTGGCTTACGTAGGTAGAACCTGGCTAAAGAAAAATACACATAAAGCCTACGAAAAAGAAAGAAAAACACACACATATATTTTCATACATACATCTATCTTAGTCTCCCAATGAGCCTTGGTAGTACAGTGGTCTAAAGCACCCTGTTATTAACACCAGCTGCCTGCAATTATTGCAGGTTCGAATCTCACCAGGCTCAAGGTTGACTTAGCCTTCCATCCTTTCTAAGGTAGGTAAACTGAGGACCCAGTTTGTGGGGGCAATAGCTGACTTTGTATAAATATACAAAAGTATGAAGGCTATTGCTTAGCACATTGTAAGCCGCCCTGAGTCTCTGGAGAAGGGCGGCATATAAATCAATTAAAAAAAAAAAAAAAAGAGCAGCAAAGAGTTTGCTGGCTGCTAGAAGAAAAAAAGCCCCAAAAATAGTGAATGAGATTTCACTGAACTAGGGCTGCATAAAATCTTGGCTTATGTAGGTAGAACCTGGCTAAAGAAAAATATACATACATACATACATACATTTTACTGTCTTCCCATCTTACCATAGGGTAACTCTGGGCTGCTTAGCGTTACATCCTAGTTAAAAGAAAAATGTGAAAATCAAACCTTACAACCAAAGACATATGGGGGAGGGGGAGGGCAGAGTGGGGGATGGGGAGGTGGGATCTGTTATTACTCAATCGACCACCTCCATTGCGCTGATCCCCCACTGAGGCCCCAAGCCAACTGGCACAGCCACAGCTTTAGGCCCTCACAAAAAGATAAGGAGGGTATAAGAAAATGATTTGGGAATGTGCATGATCTCTGGTCTAATTTAAGAGAACAATCAGAACAATGGGAAAAATAAATAAATAAATAAATAAACAAACAAACAAACAAACAAACAAATAAATAAATAAATAGACAGACTTTCCTCTCCATCCCCATTTTAACCAAGACAGAAATATAGTAAAAGGATATAGTTCAAGCCCCTTCTCTGAGCCTCCTAAAAAACAGATGACATACTCCAAGGGACTCTCTCTCGATTCAAGATCAGCTCCTTCTGCACATTTGTCCGGCTGGAATACGCAGTAATAACAACCAACTCGAGTTTCTGGAATACTGAATTAATCACAGGGTGGTTGCACCAAATCAGTTTAATGCTATATTTCACACTGCAGTTTACCTGTTCATCGATCTCATGACAAATGAAGCCCTTTATTTTAATTCAGTCAGAATCAACCTCCAGAGGCAAGAATCTTACACAGGTTCTTAACTCCAGTCAATACACTTCGCTTCATATTTCTGTCAACCTCGTGATTTTACTTATTTTCCCTCAGAACCAGTGTTGGTGAATAGAAAGCCAAATCACCCACCTTCTATTCCTGTGTTCAGGTAGTCCTCAATTTACAAGAATTCGTTTGGTGACCATTCCAAGTTATAATGGCACTGAAAAAGTAATTTATGCCCGTTTTTCACACTTATGGCCATCACAGCATCCCCTACGGTCATGTGATCAAAATTCCGGTGCTTGGCAACTGGCATGTACTTATAACAGTTGCAGTGTCCCAGGGTCATGTGATCACCATTTGTAACCTTCTCAGCTGGGTTCTGACAAGCCACGTCAATGAGGATTCGCTTAATGACCATGTGCTTCACTTAACAACTGCAGTGATTTGCTTAACAACTGTGGCAAAAGTGGGAAATGGGGCAAAACTCGGTTGATAACCATCTCGCTTAACAACATAAATTTTGGACTCAATTGTGGCCATAGGTCAAGGACTACCTGTAGTCTATAAACATGAAATGGATTAAATAAAGATAAAACATAGTCAAAATGGGTGTTTTAAAAACAAAAAACTGCTACCCCTCTCTAATGCATTTAGGTGGACTGACATTTGGCAGTTCCCTGAGTAGATCTATGGTAGTCCCTGGAAGTGATTATGCCTGCCCTTTAGCCTGTTTTTTAAAATTCAGTGGATCAAAGAAAACAGCCATAGATGAGATGAGGAATTCATGGCTTCCTTGTCTAGCATTCGAGTACCAAGGGAAGAAATGTGGGGGTGGGTAGCAGAGACTGCTAATACCTTGTTTCCCCCAAAATAAGACATCCCCTGATAATAAGCCCAATCGGGCTTTTGAGTGCATGGCAATAAGGCCAAGCGCTTATTCCAGGGTTCAAAAAAATGTAAGACAGGGTCTTACTTTCGGGGAAACACGGTAATTTCTGCTGGGAAGAAAGACTCTTGACTCTGTATTTCCAAGTTTCCCAACCAAACCCAGCATGTGTTTTTCAAAGGCTAAAATGTTCATTACACAAATGATATGACTTAATCAAATATTGCTTAAATACGGTTAAATGTTCTTAGGAAAGCAAAAAGAAACAACTTCTTGAAGTCTGTTTCTGCTGGATAGACCCTTGTTATTTTCTCGACAACACTATGGATGTAATTCGCCCCCTGCCTTCCAATTCCCAGACTCATCTCTAGCTTAGCAGTTCCTGCTTGTTCAGGATCCAAGTCTTTCTGGCTCTCCTTAGCTTTTCAAGGATGATCAGGCACCAGTACTAGCTGTGCTATTCTTAATAAGTTCAGCCTTTCCAAGGGGGAAAAAAAACTGCAAAGAGCACACAACAGGCAATATTTCAAAAGTGATTTAGGCTCCAATTGCATAAATAGTAGTCCATTAACCTGGGACTAGCCCCATTAAATTGTGAGTTCCTTTTAAATAGAGCTGTATAGCAGGGGTGGGCAACCTGTAAACCCCAGCATCCCTTTGGTAACACTGCAGCGCCCATTTTGGTGGCAAAACGATTCTTTTTCAGCAGCACTTCTTTTTAAGGGAAGAAAGAAAGCTGCAATTTCAGCCAGTTTTTCTGATGAAAGTGGTTTGCCTGCCAGAAACCTCCTATTCTTGTTTCCATCTTTAGCCCATCCTAATTTCTGCAGAAACAGGCAAATATTTTGCCCGTTTGAGCACTGACCGCCTCTGGCTAACTGGGAGATGGAGTTGTAGCCTTGAGCACTAGAGGCCCCCACCCCTCACCCCCATCCCCCAACATGCTGCGGTATTACAAAATGAGGAAACGTCTACACAATTCTGATGCAACAGCCCTCTGCCTGCCTGGCAGCGTGATGAAAGAATTAACGGACGCTCTTGTACTTCCTGGTTGGGAAACCTGCCACCTTCTATCAGGTTTTGCTAAAATATTAATCCCATCAACACCAGCCAGCAAACAGCCAGTGGTGCAAAATGCTGGGAGTTGTAGTGCAGCACCCTCTAGAGGACCAGACGTTGTCTTAATTCCTTGTAATGCTTCACATGTGGTGATTACAACTTCGTAGATATGCTACATCTAGTATTTATTTTAATGTGATACACAAAAGCCAACCTCCTTCCCTCCAAGGGCTAGCCCTTGCAGCGGCATATGTATTCACACTCCCATTAAATTTAAACATTAAATATGTTACCAGGTATCTAGCTCACTATAAGAGTTCAGTATAAGCTTATTCTACCTATTTTCATTGATCAACCGAGCATTCATTGAATGATAGTGAGATGAAGTTTATAGTTCAAAATTCAGAGCACATGTGTAGTCTTTTTTTAAAATTTAAGCTCTTGAAACCCTTAATTTGATACTTATTAAATCAGTCATTAAAAGCTTAGACAATGAGTGTGTATATGAATACAAATATTCCTCAATTTATAACAGTTCATTTAATGGCTATTCAAAGTTACAACGGCACTGAAAAGAGTGGCCTATGAATGTTTTTCATACTTACGGTCATTGCAGCATTCCCATGGTCACACAATCAAAATTCAGATACTTAGCAACCGAATCATATTTCTGATGGTTGCAGTGTCCTGGGGTCATGTGATTCTCCTTTTGACATTTTCTGCCAAGCAAAGTCAATGGGGAAGCCAGATTCACTTAACAACTGTGTTACTAACTTAACAACTGCAGTGATTCACTTAACAACTGTGGCAGGAAAGGTTGTAAAATGGGGCAAAACTCACTTAACAACTGTCTCACCTAGCAGCAGAAACATTGGGCTCAAAGCTCAGACTAACTGTAATTTCCACATCTTGTAAATTTAGCTCCACCCCACCCCCCACAGGATCAGGATCAGAAAGCTACTCTAAAAGCCAGGAGACTTTTTTGATATGGTGGAGTGGGGGGGAAAGAACAGGGATGGGTTCTAAATTTTTTTACTACCGGTTCTGTGGGTGTGGCTTATTTTGTGAGCATGGCTTGATGGTCATGTGACAATTATTTAGGACAGTGATGGCTAACCTTTTTGCCATCGCGTGCCAAAAGTGGGGAGAGCGTGGTCAGGTCATGCGCACACGTGCCCACATCCATAATTCGATGCGTCCCACCCCCCCGTGCTCCCTCCGCTTTTGGCACGTGATGGCACGATGGGTCCGGTAGGGCTGTTTTTTGCTCTCCCCAGGCTCCAAAGCCTTTCTAGGAGCCTGGGGAGGGCAAAAACAGCCTTCCCCACCCACCCACCCCTGGAGGCCCTCCAGAGGCCCGGAAACAGTATGTTTCCTGACTTCTGGTGGGCCCAGAAGGCCCGAAAATCAGCTGGCTGGCGCACGCATGCGTGTCGGAGCTGAGCTCGCGTGCCCACCAATACGGCTCCGCGTGCCACCTGTGGCACCCGTGCCATAGGTTCGCCATCATGGATTTAGGATTTAGCAGAGGTACTGGTCTACCAGGCTTTTAACTGGTTGCAGAGCTGTACCGATCTACCCATTTATTTTTTGCAGGCACTGGTCTACTCATGGAGGCAGCAATAGATTGGGGGTGGGGCCAAATAAAAGATAAGAATAACGCGGGGGGGGGGCGGGGGCCGGGAGGTGCAGAATCGGTTCGGTGACGTCATATTGTCACCGCTACTGGCTCGGGAGAACCGAGCCGAACCGGGAAGAACCCACCACTGGGAGAGAAGAAGTTGTTTTATTTTGTGCTGCAACCAGCGATTTTCAGACGCTTCAAAGGCATGACAAGGATGTGATCATTCAGAAATAAATAGCACAGTTCAATCTTTGACTCATAAAACAAAATTTTAAACGGTACATCTGCAGTTTAGTTTGATTACACACAATTTAGTAAAATGGTATCACTAATGTATTAAGAAAGCTACAATTAATTAAAATTGCTTGAGATCACTGGATGTCTCAGTCCATATCCACAGCCTTACCTCAACTCGACCGATATAACATTGCCCATCCCCTCAAACAAAGCTCCTTTGTTAAGATGCTTGGCCACCAAACCACGCAACTCCATCTCAGCTTCAGTTGGTAAATTAGTGTCCACCAATGAAAGGCTTCATAAATGAAATAAAAACAAAAAAAAACCACCCATGATTATATCTATTGTTATATCTATTTAGTTAGATTATAAGAGTTACAAAGACCAGCTAACCACAACCAGTCCTTCTTACGTGCGATTAAATGCCAAGCTTTCAAAGAAAAAGATGCTACTTCCAGTTGGATATGAAGTTCCAAGCATGTCCCATTTAAATAAACAATCAAAATATGACTCGGAGTAAAACCAAGAGCTACAAAGTTGCACACTTCAGTCATTTTGCAGTATGGTACAATTCCATGTGTTTCAATGAGCATGAATAACGGATAGGAATGAAAGCATGGAACAGAAGACCATAGTCTTCTCAACTATATTTTCCTTGATTTGGACTCCTCCACACAAGTATTTTTCCCTGTTTCTATAATATCCTTATTCATGTCTCATACCAGAAGCAGGAATTCCATTTGTAATGGCAGCAGTAAATTCAGTTTCTTTTTAAGGAAGTAACTATTCTTAGAATATTGACAAATTTTTCATCAAGCTGGGAAATACATAAAAATATATACTAATGAACTCTCATACTTCTTATATTAATTTGTCAAGCGCACAAATCAGGAGTCCAGGCAGTTGAAATAAATATAGGTATATTATATGCTAATGCTCTTCTCTACAAGAATCTGAACTACTAATGATCAAAACTAATTGGCGGTAGATAAGAGTCAACAGAATTCAAGGTGACTTGGACTTAGATTCATAAGTAGACTGTCATAAAACAGAAAGAGGAAGATCTGAAGATCTGACAACAGTCAGATAAGAGGCAGCTTAGCTCACAGAAGCAACGTGGGCATGGCAAACATCTCGGAAAGTTCCCTCCCTCGTTTCTTGGATTGTAAAGGCAAATGGGAAGAGATCTGCAAGACTGATGACAGCCTTCTGAGGAATTCTAGGCAAGAAACACACCCAGAATCTTGCTAGCCTGAAAGTACATCACTTCCTCCCCCCTAAAAACTAGGGCGGATCACTTCTGAGATGTTTGTCACACCATTACTGCTTGTATCATCTCATTACAGAAAGAGTGGGAGATGAGTGCAATTCCAAGGGAACACAGTCCTTTCCCACATGCTTTACAAATGTGCCTAGGAAACTAAGAAATCTTTGTCAAGATACCTCTTGCTAACTTTAAGCAGACAGTTAGTTAGGGAACTCCTCAGATAGTTGGCCCTTAACCTATTCAGAAATTAGAAGAACAAAAGCAAGCCTTAAAGCAGAGCCAGAAAGAATTCACTTGTGCATTCATAGTGCACCAAGTTAAATGTTTGATAACAGTTAAAAATGGTTTGTCAGAACAAGTGATATACACATCTCCGTCTGTTATAACAATCCAAGATACAGCACGCAAAATCTTTCTGCCAAGTTCATTTTTACCTGAAGTCATCTGAAGATGTTTCAACTGGTGATTTGCTTGGACTCCCAACATCACTGCCTGACCCTTGGTGTAATCTGAAAAAGTCAAATTAATTATGAATTAAAAGACAAAACGCATGTGGTTACAGAAAACTCAAACACCTATCTTATTATTGTCATTGTTCTAAGGAGAGGGAGTGAAAACCGGGACTGGGAAGAGGAGATTGGAATTTCTGAGAATTGAATCAACAACTCCAGGAGTATTTTTGGATTCAAATGGGCAAATAGCACCTTGTTTTGAGCAGCCCTCTGAACAACTCAGAAGAATTTGATAGCCCAAGATGTGATAACTCCAATGTATGACCAACATTTTAAAATGCATTAGATAAATTCATCAATCAACAGACCTACTGTAGTCGCATTTTTTTCCTGTTAATTGTGTCCGATTTTTGGAGACTGCCTGGACAAGTCCCTACAGTTTTGTTGGCAAGGTTTTTCAGAAGTGGCTTGTCATTGCTTGCTTCCTAGGGCTTAGCGACAGGGACTGGCCCAAGGTCACCCATCTGGCTTTGTATCTAAAATGGGATTAGAATTAATGAACTCCCGGTTTCTAGCCTGAATCCTTAACTACTATACTACAGCAAACTGGCTCTCATTTGCATAATAGTCATCATCATCTTCTTCATCTTCATCATCAACATTTTAGCCATTATCTATCCACTGCTGGATAAAGGCCTCTTCCACATGTTTCCAACATTACATTACAAGACAAGATAGAAAGACCTGCACATGGATTAGAGAACAAATGAAAATATACAATATTATCAAGAGAGTAAAAGAATTGAAATGGGCTGGTCACATAGCAATAAGAACTTATGACCAAGGCATTCAGAGAACGGAGACCAAGGCAGTCAGAGAACGGATCCCACTTGATAAAAAAAGCATCCACGAAAGAGACCTAAAACAAGATGGATCAATGACATCAGCAAGAACTTTGGTGGCGCAGCAAACTAAGTGCTGTTAAGTAACACCAACTGCCTGCAATTACTGCAAGTTCGAATCTCACCAGGCTCAAAGTTGACTCAGCCTTCCATCCTTTCAAAGTAGGTAAAATGAGGACCCAGATTGTGGGGGCAATAAGCTGACTTTGTATAAAAAAGAACACTGCTTAGGGGGGGCCGAAAGCCCTACTAAGCAAGTATATACAAAAAGTATGAAGGCTATTGCTTAATGCATTGTAAGCCGCCCTGAGTCTCTGGAGAAGGGCGGCATATACATCGAACCAATAAATAAATATTGCAGGACCAATTAGGACCATATTGGTTGGAAGCAGGCGTAATCATCACATTTCAAGGAAAATCAATGGGGGGGAGGGGGGAATCGAGGCTAGATTTCAGGAGCAGACGTAACCAATCTACATGATCACAAATGGAAACTAGAAACTGGACTAAAATAATTTGTTGGTTTTTATTCCATCAACCATTTTTAACTTGTTACCAAACATTTGGTGAACCCCAGATGAATTGAACAACAAGCCCCCATCGCTCTCAGCCAACGAGGTTGGAACAGCAGAATGAATTCACCCGAGACCCCCAGATTCGGAAAGGCTGGATGAAACATAAAACACTATGAAGGATTGCAGCCTTTTATGCTTCAGGTTGGAGACACGGAGGGAGGAGAAAGCCTGCAGGGATCCGGCGGAGCAGCCCTCGCTCTCTTACCCGGAGCCTCGGTAGCCGTACAAGCAGTGGTAACTGTTGCTGCTACGCTCCGGTTTCCGTTCCTCGGGTAAACCGCCTCCCTCCTCGCTGCTCTCCAGTTCTCTCTCATCTCCGTCCACGGACTCCTGAAGGGAAGGCAACATCTTTGCTTGCGAACTCGGAGCGAAGATAATCCGTTCCCCCTATTGCCGTACAGCGCAACGACCTATTCTCCTCGGCTCCGTACTTCTGTCCATATGGCGTCACAAAGGTTCCGGTCACAAACATGTTGCCACGGTAGAGGCAGAAGTTAAGACTCCTGGAATTGTTAAGGGTGTTGCGGGCATCCCTCTCTCCAAGGCTCACGCTGGCTCAGTTTAACATTCATTCCCCAATTTTACAGTTTTTTTAAAAAAATCACTCAGCACACTGGTTTGGATGGGCATTAGTTTAGAATGAACCATATTGTCACTGAAATCAGTGGGATTACATTCACGGGTCGTCTAAATAAAAAGTCATTCCAATTGTAAACTTGCTTATATTTACTTCTGGCCTTTATTAATTTTTGACTGATTAATTTTATTGTCAGAGTACATGATGTTTAGGCTATAATAAATATAACAAAATAGCCCCTGGGCCTATAATAATTTGATTTACACACTAATTGCTGATCTCAGTAGAACTCCAAATAGGCAGATATATGCGATGGGACGGCCAAATTGTTAATTAGGCTTATCTAACTTAATGAATGCTCGTTCTCAAAACCCTGATTTTGTTTCATTATAATACCGGCAATTCAATTCAATTCAATTCTTTATTGTCAGTGCACAGCATATGTACAATGAGATTGGTTGAGCTCCCTTAACTTCCCATTGAATCTCAAGGGGATTTATTTCCCAGCACGAAGGTACAATACTGAGCTGCATAAGCCTTCGAAGATGAAGCGTTATCCTCGCTGCTTTAAAAAAAAAAAATCACACGAGTTTTGTGAATCTGATTCGTTCGCAGAAACAATCTTATTCAGGTGGAACATGAAAATCACCATCATTATTTCTAAACTAGGGAATGGCCAGCAACAATTTGAGGACCAGGCTATCGGGCTCGGCTGCCTCCCGCGCATCTCTCTCCCGAAGCAAACTTCAAGCCTTTTAAAAGAATCGTTAAGTCACAGTGGAAAAGAACACCCACCAAAAAAAAAAAAAAAACCCCAACAAAGCAACCCACGTGGGCAAGAAGCGCGCAGTCGGAATTTCCGCTGCACCGCACGCCGGGTAGGAACGGATGACGTAACAATCCGTGAGGTCGCCTCGAGACGGTACACGTGCCCCCGTCTCCGCGTTGCATTTCGGGAAGGCGAGGGATTCGGCGGAGGGCAGCGGCCATTTTATGCCTGGCTGAGAAGCGGAGAAGAGGGAGAAAGAGAGAGAGAGAGAGAGAGAGCGGTTGGCGTTGGCGCTCCGTCACGTTCGCCGTTTCTTGGGGAGTTTTCCCGTCCGAGCCGTTGCCTTCTCGTCATGGGTCGTAAGAAGAAGAAGCAGCTAAAGCCTTGGTGCTGGTATCCTTTTCTAGGCGGAAGGCCGCTGCCGCCTCTCGTTTCGGATCGGGAGGGAGGGAGGCCCGACTGGCCTGTCTTCGGTAGCGGCCTCTTTCCCCTCCCCCACCCCCTTTTCTGGTGCTGAAACGCCTCAGCCGCCTGTTTTATTCGCCCGGCCCTGGCCACAAAAAAAAACATCCGGGCGACGGCAGGAAAGACGTTCACAAAGACCTTCTCGCTTTTCACTGCCGTATAATAGTCCGGATTTCTTAACCCCAGAGCCTTTAAAAAAAAAAAAGAGAGTTTTCGGAGCTGCCGCCTTTTGAGATTCACCACCCCCTTTGTTCCAGCACCATTTGGGAAATTTAGAAATTGTCTTATCTCTCTATTCAGGAGGGGGAAAATGAGATTCGATTTATCTTGTGTCTTTTATCCAGCAGCGTATCCCGTTCTTACAGAAAGGGCTGTTGCCGTTAACCTTGTGCCCTGACGTTTAATGGATACAAAAAGCATATTTTGTTAATTTTGATGGGTATCGTGCTGGTAGTAGGCCGAAACTGTAGCTTTTTCTTTTTTTTGGCTAGATGTTTGCCAGATATCTATAGATTTATTTCTCTTTCGCTATCTCTCACTAGCTTATATTGAGAAGATTTAAGTATAAGGACTTCTTAAGGGTTGGATAACTTTTTCTTCCATTGTTCTGTGTTCGCTTTATACACACACACACACACACACACACACATAAGATTTATATGCTGCCTATTTCCCAGATAAGGAGACTCTTGGGTGGTTAACTAGCTAACTATGAAGGTGTGATTGTCCACATGTTTTCAAAAAAGCAAAATCGATAGTGAGGTTGAAAGCAATCTTTCTCTGAGAAACAACTTCTGTATGTTCAGAGAGTTTGCATGGCTTTCCCTTATCCCAAACCCTGTAGTATGGGCAAAGATCATATGTGTTAGATGGTATCATAAGCAATGGTTGACTACTCAGCACATCAAAATTTGTGCGGTTCTAATTTTGAAAATTCCAAATCCTGCCACTTTATAGTCACTTATAATTATAGTCACTTTATGAGTGAATAACTGCTGGATGCCTTATAAGTTGTCTTTCCTGATGAGAAAACGTATAAGGTTTATGAAATCTTGATTTATAACAGTAATTGAAATTTAATTGGAAATGGGTTACAGCTTTCCTTAAAACTGTTTATAGTAATGTTGACTAATTAATATCTTTAATATTAGCATATATGCTTGATTTCTTTAACAATGTGGAATAGGTATTGTAACAGGGATTTTGATGATGAGAAAATTCTTATTCAACACCAAAAAGCAAAGCACTTTAAATGCCATATATGTCATAAGAAACTGTATACAGGACCTGGTTTAGCTATACACTGTATGCAGGTAAGTACTATAATATACCCATATAAATAAGATTATTTGTGGTGTTATTTATATGTGCTTTTGTTTCACAATCTTTCCATTTTAAAGTAAGAAAATGAAAGTTAATTTGTTATTCACAAATGTCATTGATGTACAAGTAGTCCTTGATTTACGACTGTAATAGAACCTGGAGTTACGACCCTACATCATCCAGAGTTACAGTCCTACTTCATGTTGGTTATGTGACCCATCTGATTCTATAACATTTTTTGCAGTGGTTGTTAAGCAATTCACCATGGTGTTAAACAAATCTATGATCCGCAGTGGGCATCTTTTGCCAAAAATTGGAAGTAAATGCCAAGCATCCAAAGCGTAATCACTTCAAATCAAGTATCTTTTGGGGGTTCATCATAACTGCAACTAATTATAAATCAAAGATTACCCACATTACAATAATATCTGCATCCGTAAAAAATTAGAAGAGTTATTTGATCAGAAAATAAGCAGAATTGATAGTAGCTGTACATGGAGAGGTGGCATCTAAAGTTTTGAAAGTTTCCATTAATAAGAGTGGAAGACAAGTTATGTAGAAAGTTCCATGCTGGTGTGTTTTGGTACCTGTAGGTTCTGTTTTTCTTTTCAAATGTGTTGGTCCGAGCATTTTTGAATAGATTTCCAGAATTGTTCAGGAAAATAAACGTTAAGAATATTCAAATCCCAGTTGAGAAAGATATTTGAGAACCAGTATAGCTGTGTTTGTTCTAACTGTCGATAGCAATTTAAAAAACTATGGCTTTTCCTGGTGGTGTTTTGTAGCTAAACCAAGAAAAGGTGTATCTTTAAGGTTAACATTCAATTAAGATACTGTGATTGAACCCCCTTCCAAAAAAATCTGGTAAACTTCATAGGTAAATGGAGACCTAATCTTAAAGCTTTATAGTTGTAGTCTCTAATGTACATCCTGTTTACCTTAGCTTGGATTTCTCTTTCTTAAGGTACACAAGGAAACAATTGATGCTGTTCCAAATGCAATACCGGGAAGAACTGATATTGAACTGGAAATATATGGTATGGAGGGCATTCCTGAAAAAGACATGGATGAAAGGAGAAGGTTGCTTGAACAAAAAACTCAAGGTAAATGGAAACACTTCCTGATATTTATACTGAACCTTTGCAACATGATTCCTCTTTGATTTGGCAGACCATTGAGTCTCATTGTATTTGTTGTTGTGTTGCTGCAACATATTCAAAAACATATACATGGAAAATGTAGAAATCGATATAAATAGTAGTCATGGATTGACATGGATAATGTTGAAAATAGTATTGATTATGGCTGGAGTGAAATTACAGTAATTTATATATTTTTAAATTCTCAGTGACTTACAATAGTAAAGCATTAAACCTATATGACATAAAATTGTCTCAGTTGCTGTCCTCAGATTAAAACTATTTTTTTTAGCTTAGTGTAAAATAACTCTTTATCAATTTACTAAAGAATAAGAGAATGAAAGTTAATCTGTTTTTATGAGGTAAGTTTACCACTAATTATATTATAAATTTAAGCTGGCAAAATTTTATTGAAGAATCTGGATTGGAATAAGATGAGCTTCGTTTTAAAATGGAAGCATCAATAACTGATACTGTCCTCATAACTGAAAATGCAAAGTATCTACAAGTTTTAGTAATAAAAGTGAAGGTGAAGAAAAGGGACTAAGATTAAATATAAAGACGATGAAACTAATGACCACAGATAGAACGACCAACCTTAGAAATGACAAGATGCCAAAGTGATGAATAGTTCCTGCCTTTTCAGATCAACTATCAACAGTAATGGAACAAATAGTGAAGAAATTTGCTTCAGACTAGCACTTGGTTGAGCAGCTATGAAGGCCATGCATAAGATATTCAAATGCTATGATGTGCCTATACCTACAAAGAATTGAATAGTGCAAGTGATGGTATTCCCTATAACGCTCTATGGAAGCTAAAGTTGGACTTGAAGAAGCAGGATAGGAAGAGTATTGTGTGTTGGTGACCAAGTTCAAATTATTGTACTTTGGACATAATTCTTTGGAGAAGGCTATAATGCAGAGAAAGGTGAAAGAGAAGATGACCAACAGCAAGATGGGTGGATACAGTTACAGTGGTGATGAATGCCCTGTTGGGAAACCAGATCAGCTTTATTGCAGCTTTATTTGCTGCCCACGTGGAATAACTCACTAAAAATGGGCATAATAGATGTTTAGTAAGTATGTACTGGTTTTGATTTCACTAGCAGATGTGTTGAGCTGGTTTTTCTGTGAAATAGTTGGGGGAAATCAAACAAGTATTTAAATGGTTTGGAAAAGGATCTTGCTCAAAGTGTTTGTGATAATTTATTCTTTTGTGCAGCAATATCTTACAATGTAGAAATACAATAATTGTATTAAAAAGAATGGATACTTTTTGTGACACAAATTAGCGTTAACTTGAACATTGAAACTTTTAGCAGAAAGCCAGAAAAAGAAACAACAAGATGATTCTGATGAATATGATGATGATGAGTCTTCAGCTTCCACCTCATTTCAAGCACAGCCTGTGCAGCCACAGCAGGGATATATACCACCAATGGCACAGCCAGGTTTACCTCCTGTGCCAGGGGCACCCGGAATTCCTCCAGGTAGTTATATAGATAGAAATAATTACGTCAGCTTTAGAATTTTTTTTACTAATATGAAAGATTTTAGTAGAATATTATTTTGAATCAGCATGGTGATGTTTTCCTGTATTTTAGCTATGTTAATCATTTTCTTAGCATTTACGAACCAGAAAATATTCAGTGGAGGTTAAATCTAAATTAGAGAAGTAATGTCTTTTGCTTCCATCTGTTCCACAGGGACTCTTCTAACTTGTTTAGTTCTCAATGTGTTCTTAAAAGTGAAAAATAGGTATATATCTTACAAGACTTTTGATTTTGCCTGCTACAAACATGTTAACGTGGTCAGTAGACATTCCTCTGCTTTTTGGAATTGGATTTTCTTTACAGAGCTATATCTGAGCATGGTAAAATATACAGGGAGCAGATCTGAAGGATAGTTTAGAGCATTTCAGAAACAGTTAAATCAACACTAGAAAACTTGATGATGAAATCCAGTGGATTGTAGTAGTTGTTAATTTTCCATGGTTTCGTATGTTAAGGAAAATTGTCAAGAGTTTTTCATATATGTTTATCCAATAAACAATAGATTATTCATTTGCAGGTCAGTTAATATACATTCTAACTTCTAGGTATACCACCATTAATGGCAGGTGTTCCACCAATGATGCCTGGAATGCCTCCAGTCATGCCTGGAATGCCACCTGGGTAAGTATGAACGATGTTTAGGCAACAGCATGCTTCATGCTTTCATTTGATTTACTTCACCTGTGGGGCTTTGCTTTAAAAGCTGCACAATTGGGGATCTGATAATCCTGTCCTAGTTTGTAAGGACATCACTTGTTTATTCTTTCAGGAGTGTTCAATAGTGTTTTCCAATGTAGTTTTTCCTAATTGCTAAGACTTTCATAGTAATTTGAGTTCTTAGTAAGATTAATGGGGGATAACCACTGATCTCTTGTGTTACTGGGTTCTGTCTTATTACCTAGAAGAGAATAAGAAAGAAACTGAAATCAAGTAAAGAAGTAGGTAGACAATTATCTATTTTTAACTCAGAATACTGGCTTTTGCAGGCATGGATATTTTTCGTTTATTGTGATTTTGTTATTCCATCTTTAATATTTTATAAATAATCCAAGGGAATGGGCATACTTCATACTCCTTCCACCTCCTATTTTCCCCACAACAACAACCCTGTGAGGTGGGTTGGGCTGAGAGAGAGAGAGTGACTGGCCCAAAGTCGCCCAGATGGTTTTCATGCCTAAAGCGGGATTAGAATTTATGGTTTTCTGGTTTCTAGGCCAGCACATTAACTCCAGATCAAACGGGGGTATGTTAGACTGCCAATTGCTTCATTCTATCTTTTTTCCCCAAAAAAGAGTTGGATGATGAATTATGATAGCTCTACTCTATTTTGCTCGTGTTTTGAATTAAGGCAGGAAGTTGTGCTAAAATCCAATACAGCCAAAGTTATTTGAAGGCAGATATTACATTTCTCAGCTGGTAGAAAATCTTGGGACATTTTAATATCATACAGTGCCATTCTTAATGAGAGATCTCATTAGAGTCTTTCAATTTTATAGGATGATGCCAATGGGTGGGATGATGCCTCCAGGACCAGGAATCCCACCTCTCATGCCTGGTATGCCACCAGGTAGGTCAGGAATGACGAATCCATATTGTGGTGAGAGTTATTTAATTTTTTCAATTGGATTTATGGTTACTACATTTCTGGGGTAAAAGAGGGACACAGAGCAGTTTTTTATGGGACTTAGAAAGAGGGTGCACAGGAATAAAAATGTATGAAGTTCAGACAATGGCAACTGCTGATAGAAGCTTTTATCCTGCTCTGTCGACTGATATATTTCTATTAATACATAAGCTGCATTTTTGATTGAAACATGAAAGCCTTTTTTGTGTATTTGCTTTACTTTCCTTTTTCCCCTTTTGGGTGAAGACTTTGGAATAGTTCCAAAAAAACCTATATAAAATGTTATGTTCAGGCTAATTTGATCCTTCAAAAATGGTAAAAAGAAATTTCTGCTTCCAAGAATATAGTATTAATATAAGGACTAATTTGTACATGCATTGTACATGCTCTATCAAATTTCTCTAAAAATTTCTCTTTAAAAATATTTTTGGAAATTCTTATCACTGCTTGAATTGTTTAGTAATTTTAGTGTATAGTTACAAATTTTATTGTTTACTCAATTTGTCTTTATATTTACCTATGTTTATTTGGGTAATATTGTAAGCCATTGTAATATATAAGAAGTTTCAGCATGTTCTCAGAATTAAAAATAGATACATTTAAGCATTGGGTGAAAAAATAATAGTCCTAAATATTGTTTGCAAGGAATTAGAAAATGTGATAGATTCCCACCCTGGGAAGGGTTTGCCATTAAAGGAGGCCTGAAAATATTTTGTATAAATAAATGTTATCTCCAAATTGCTTCTAATAAATAAAAGATTTAACATTTTTCAACAATTAGATTAAAAATGATAAAGCATTTTTAAGCATTCCATTCCTTAAAACAGAATTTGTAATCTAAATCCAGCCAAGGATAGTATCCTTTGCACTTCTCTTGTGACTGGGCCCATACAAAAGACATGTCTCTCAGGGATTCAGGCTTTCCAATCAGGGTTCTCAAAACCACCTTCCCCTTGTTACCAAGTAGATAGACTGATTAGTCTTACAATCATATCAAATATATAAAACAAAAATAAAAGAGAGGATCTAATTCCAGGGTAAAATGGATGAAAGAAAATACAGTAATAAAATACATATGTGACAAATACAATCAATGTTCAGATAAATAACATCACTTTTACAGGATAGCCCAATCTGTTCAATATAACAGGTCTTTGATCAGTTGCCTTAACTATAAATTTAGCAATTCTACTCAATCTAAGCATCATTAAAGTATATTTGTGCATGTATTGCTTCTTTGTCTGATGTATTAACCCACTGATGGAAGGTCAGTATTTGTGATCTTGCCTGTGTATTAATAAAATACTCACCAAAGCATAATCAGAAATAATTATTCTACAGGTATGCCACCACCTGTTGGTCCTCGCCCTGGATTGCCTCCAATGACACAAGCCCAGCAGGTGACTACTCAGGGTGTTCTTAATAGACCTCCAGCTCCTGTCATTGCAGTACCTACTCCCCAACCACCAGTTACCAAACCACTGTTTCCTAGTGCCGGACAAGTAAGTTTTCAATTATCTAATCAGCAAAAAGCTTCAGTGCATTAATTTTCTTCCTTTTCAAGTATGTTGAAATAGTGAATTACGGTTCAAAAACAATGGGGTGTGTGTTACAACTGAAATTGCCAAATGGTATTATCTCATACTTCTATTGCATTTTATGTGTGGTGTATTCTTGTCAAAGGTTTCCTATTTACATCTCCTTTTTTTCTCTGCAAAGAATGTAAATACTTCTGCCAGTCCAAACTCAGAATAGAGGGATGGATGGATGGTAAAGAGAATAAGTAACATCTGCTTTAGCACATATTCAGGAAATAGTTCTAATAACCACTTAATAGCAATTTTATTATCCTTAAAACATGTTTTGTACTTATAAAAATGAACACAAAATTAAGAGAGGGGAGTATTCTGTTCTGCACTTTTTTTATACTAGATTAAAGGAAATTATGTTGAAACTGGAAAAGAAAATAGTTATATACAGTATATTAACTATTTAACTAAAATCTAAAATGACAATTATTTTTGCAAGTTAACAGAACTGCATTATAAATGAAGGTTTTTGTTTTTAAACTATTGACGTGGAAGCAGAACTTCTAAATTTCTGCAAGAGAGAGTCATGCATAGGGTTCTGTAGAAGCTTCACTCACAAACTGCACCAAACAGCTGGTTTGAAGTAGTTCATGTCCAAAACAAAACATGTATGTTTGGTCCGAGTATGGAATGAAATGCTATTATTTTGTTCCAAATAAGTATTGAAACACTGTTGTTAATAGGCAGCAGTGTTAGAAAAAACAGGAAAGAGGCTTCAAGCATCACAGACGGATGGGCTGGTGACACGTATCTTGTTGGGAGCTACTGGAGGGGCAAGAAGAAAGCAGAAGGAATACACACTAGCCTGTTCTGCTCATCATGTAAAATCATCCAGAATCCTTGCTAGTATATTTTGGGACAATGGAAACATGTTTTTCTTTTTCTTAAACCACAGCCCACCTGGAACAATTCGTCAGAATTTATGCATTGTGCTTGTTTCAGGCTCAAAGTAACATTTTATGTTCATCCCTATTCATAAACAAAAATCAGCCTGAGATTTTTCCTCTTGGTTATTTTTATGCATTCATTTGGAGACTGTTTACTGTTTCCTTTCTTTTGTGCTACAGATGGGGACACCTGTCACAAGCTCAAGTACAACTTCATCCAATTCAGAACTGTCAGCACCTTCTAAAGCTCTGTTTCCTAGCACAGCACAAGTACGCAGGAAGTTGCAGTTAAAAATTGCTTTGCCAATTAACCCTTTAAACCGTTATGTACACTTTAAAAATCAGCCTAAACATTGTCAGATAATTGTGGTTTCCTGATTATGTTTAGTTGTTCAGCGCGATCTGAGAATTCATGCATAATAATTGGATAACAAAAAAAAAATAAAATAAAATTTTACATTGTGGTTCTAAAGGGTTAAAAAGAGAGCATGAAAGCAGTTAAGTGCATTTAGTGGGCAGTGGTTTACTTGATGCATGGTTTATTTTTTCTAATTTATGCTATTCTGATACATCATGTTAAATGTCAAATGCATCATGTGCTAAAATCCCAACTTACCTAGTCTTGTTTTGGAGTTCAGTGATTAGTTCGAAATAATGTGCTGTTTGCTTGCCAAAGCATTCTGTCATGTGGAACTAAGAGCTCTTTTGTTGTGTATAAATCCTTTCAAGCTTGTACTTTCCCATTGAAATTAAATATAGCTTTCATGGGCTGTAGGATAGGAAAAATGATTGAAAACTGCAAGTGATAATTTGAGATGTCTCAGAACATCAAGGGATTTTTATACAAGGGATTATTTTAAGCAAATGTAACATAAAAATTGACATCCTGAGGTTCGGTCTGTTTGAATACTAATTTATCTCAGGTGATATTTCTGGATTAAATTGGTTTTTATTTTGAAAAACCAAACACTATATGGGGTATAATACAGAAAATGACAGGTGGAGATAGTTTGTTCCTATTTGTTCTAGACATCTCAAACTTTGCAGTGTTTGTGTTGCAGGATTTATTTTTTTATTTTTATTTTGCTACTTTTTGTGATAAAATAGAACTTTTACTTTGTGTTAATTTACCTGTGTCAGTATATGATAATGTTATGGAGTTTATTTAAAAAAGAACAATGTACTTACATTTTTAATTTTGTATTAAATACAGGCTCAAGCAACTGTTCCAGGCCCAGTTGGTACAGATTTTAAACCTTTGAATAATGCACCTGCAACTACTACAGAACCACCCAAACCTACATTCCCTGCTTACACACAATCTACAGCATCCACAACTAATACAACAAATAGTACTGCAGCTAAACCTGCTACTTCTATAACAAGTAAGCCTGCTACTCTTACAACAACCAGCGCAACCAGTAAGTTGATCCATCCAGATGAGGATATATCCTTGGTAAGTTAAAGTTAATTTTCCCATGCCTTTTTGTTTATAATAAGATTGATATGATAAGTAAAAGTTTTCAACTTCCCATATGATTTACCATGGTTAAAGCAGTATAATTCTCAAAGCCTATTCTTTGTAGTATTTAGAGTACTTCATTTTTGAGAGTTCAGGTGATTTAATCTATATTTAATTCCTGCTACAATTGAGATAGCAATTAATACAGAACTTCATAAACTGAATTTATGTCCTAGAATACATATCTACTTAATAATGATTTGATTGTCAAAAATTATCCATTAGAACTTCCTGAACTATAATTAACTACTGCCATGAGAATAGTGTCTCAACTGTATCTGTATTTCAGAATGAATCTTGTTTTGATTTCACACTGATTAGATATCCTCCATGTGTTTCCCTTCATAGGAAGAAAGAAGAGCTCAGTTACCCAAATATCAGCGTAATCTCCCTCGACCAGGGCAGGCATCTATGGGCAATCCACCAGTTGGACCAATTGGAGGTATGATGCCACCACAGCCAGGAATTCCCCCCCAGCAACAAGGAATGAGACCACCAATCCCACCTCATGGTAATAACAAATTAAGCTGTGTTGGAAGCTTATGAAATGTATTTAATTGTGGAATTAAGTGACATATACTAATAACAGTACTGCTGAAGGTAGATGTAAGTTCATTCTTTCAAATTTTGCTTTTCAGGTCAGTATGGTGCTCACCACCAGGGCATGCCAGGGTATCTTCCTGGTGCAATGCCTCCATATGGTCAAGGGCCCCCAATGGTGCCTCCTTATCAAGGTGGACCTCCTAGACCGCCAATGGGAATGAGACCTCCTGTAATGTCGCAAGGTGGCCGCTACTGATGCTACTGCAAACGTTCTAATAGGTTTGGAGATTAAACCTTTTCTCGTCTTGTGCTGTTAATATAGCCAAGCTTCCATCAATTAAAACTTCATTGTGACTTTTAGGGGAAAAAAATCTTTCCACATACAAGGAACTGTTGGACATTATTTTACATGGGAAAAATTATTTAGAATAATAAAACGGAACTTTCCCTGATGTTGCAATTTATACTGTATGGCTTCTTTTTCATGTTTCATCTAGGTTTTTAGAAGTGAAGTATAGTAAATATGGTTCGTTAAATTGTGAAGGCGCTGGAATTACATGAACGTACCATCTTTAAAGGCAAGTTCTGTAACCTTACGTTGCTGTTCATAAATGATGCCTTCACAGCACTTCAAGTGCTGTTGGACTTCATGTCCCCAACAATAGTTTGGTGAGGGCTTTAACTGTTGTCATCTACTTGTACACCTAAATCTGGATGTGTAACCATATTTAATGTAGAGTTCCTTCTGTTCCAGGGTTTATAGAATTGACCCACTAAATTCATGTGATTTTCTGTATTGTTTAACTTCATTGTAATAAAACAAAAGAAAAAAATTGTCCTTTTATTCATGACCAGCTGTGGACATCTGCCTGAAGGTTTGTACTGATGCATGCTACTATAGCTTGTATAATAAATACAATACAATTCCTGATGCTACATTGATATATCCTGAATTGTTTGATCAAGTAGTCATAGACCTGTACACTTATTAACAAGACACAACAAATAAATTTGTCAAATTTTCTTCATGGATTTTTAAGGGTTTGCCATTCAGTTGATTAAAATTTGCTCGACACAAGTTGTTGATATATGTTGGTTTCTATGAAGTACATTTTATTGTGCAATAGTTTTATTTGACTCAGGTTTCTTAAAGTAATATTTTACAAAGTTTAGGTATTAGATAATCATGTAGTCATTGTTTATATACTAATAGATTTGTCATAAAATCTCATATTTTTTAAACAATCCTGATGCAGAGAAAGACATTGCTAAAAAATTGGAAAGTGATGACTGGTCTGGTTAACAACTACAATACAGCTGAAGTTTTCCAATATATCTTTCATGACATGATTTATTAGACTTTTAGAGGCTTAGGCCTACATGAAAGGATCATATTCTGCAAAGGATACTGGAATTGCTGTGAAATTTTAGCTGATTCTTTAACTGGGCTGATTCCCATTTATGAAACTTAACTGGAAAGTAGGAACACAATTCTTTTCTTCAGTAGGTGGCAATGAGTTCCTCTTGATTGTAAGTTAAAAAGTGTAGCATATTTGGAAGACTGTCCAAATACTTTAGGCCTTTAATTTTTAATCTTCTAGTTTTATATCTGATACTAATGTGGTGAAACCTTCCTTTGAGAGCCAGGTATAAGAAGATATCCTTGGGTATTCTTTATTAATTGATATTGTAAATGAAATATTTTGTTTTTCTGCTCCAGTGGCAGCTATACATGTTAATACCACCAATCATCAATGTCTGAATTTTACTGTTAATTAGTTTTTTCCACACTATTGGTTCATCTTTGAAAATTCTGGGCTTTGTAGTACTCACAAAGTCCTATTAATTCTTTATATAGGTCCCTTTTTTTCTTAATACTCCTCATTAAACACAGAACTATAATTGGCAGTCTAAATATGTGTGTGTCTGATTTGATCACTTATTTTTTCATAGAAAATATAAAAATAGGCAATCGTTATAACTTGGGGGTATTTTTGCCCTGTTGCAGTAGCCTTTGTGTAGTTAGATATCTTAACCATCTTCCAAAGAATTTATGAATGAGAATAGCTGGTATATTTGGAACTTGCTTCATACAGATTCTTCTATTAGTGTGGCAAGCAACTCCTCAGTTTAAAAATGGCTTATTAAATAGCTGTTACCTGTGAAGTTTGTGGAAGCATACAGCTTCTTTTGATTGTGCCATTTATTTGCTAGTTTTCAGTTCATATGATGGTTGTGCGATTTTTCCCAAGAATCTTTTGCAAAATTTAATAGAAAGTTTTTTACATGACTCGCCAAAAAGATTTTTCTGGAAGCATGGATTGTATCGCATGAGTTTTTTAGAAACAGTCGAGAAGTATCAATTGCTTAACTTAAAACTATACTTTTAGTTATAGCATATTTTGATAAGAATTTTAATTGTTTCAGTGGTTGTATTGTTCCTTTAGCACTGCAGAAAAATTGAGTGCTGCTTGTACTGTATACTTGGCTTGTTAATACCTACTTTGTTTTCAGTGGGAGAGGACATTATGGAGCCAGTAGATCTTTTCTTCCTCTCCTGGGGCAGATTTATTTGTCTACTCCTTATTGGGAAAGGGCCACATGGTTTCTGTCAGGAAATAAGGTTGTTTCCTACTATAAAATTTGCAATAGAACAACTGCATTTTCATCAAGGTGTTCATTTTTATTTTGGAGAATTCAGATACTCAAACTTTTTTTTTTAGCATATAAAGGCTTATTTATTTTGTTTTCTCTGTAGCCTGGGTTCAAACAGTATAGAATATAACAGGTACCTTTCTTATTTAAAATAAAATAATTCACTGGCCATAGTGAAAAAGAGAAATATGAGAACATAATTTTGAATTCTGATTTTATTTATATTTAAATAAAAATGCATAGTCCTGGCATTTATTAATACATATTACAATTGTCTTAATAATTGTACTGGTCTAGCTACTTACATAAATGGTATAAATTTTTGAAAAGTAGATGGATGTTCTAACATTTAAAAACTTTTACTGAATTAATATAGAATATTCCATTGCTTACAACACCTGTCAAATGTGTTACACAGCAATTGTCAATTTTTAAGGCGAGCTCAATTGGAAATTTTTCCCTATAGAAGTCAAAGCTGATTAATAAATTCCATGTCACATATGGACCTAAAATTTTGAGACCAAACTTTTATTTGATCACTGGAATTCTGTTACTATTGATTGCATGTACTATTAGCCTTAATTGGATCGTGTTTTTCTAAAATTTTAAATTTTCTTCTTCCTATAGCCCTGCCATAGGACAGGCTGAGGCAGAGTCTCAGTGTTGCCCTGTTCAGTCTGAGGCAAGTGGGATTTATTTTATTCATTCTAGGGGCTTTCACAGCTTTATAGCTGTTGGATATTTATGTCCCCAAACTTGCAGCAAGTTTGGTGAAGGCTCCTATGTTTAATTTAATATAGGATTTTTATAATATTTTGATGGGCTCTATATTAATATTGATATAGTAACACTGGTGCTTTCAATTTACTATTAGCAAGAAGTCCTAACGTGGGGTAAACATTTGCTGAAACATTAATCTCCTTGATATCCCCTCTGAAATTTTGGTCAGTGGAACCATTTTTTAAACAACAACTCATTTTTAAAATATTGTGATAAATTAATGAGATTCAAGAGTTCTGTTACCTGTGTTTAGTATTTTAAGAAATTGCCTGTGTTACAATTTGTGCTTTCTTCATTGATACCTATTTCTGAGATTTGGAGTAAATGTTTGCTTAAGATAAATTTAGATTATTTTAAATTATTTATCATAAATATTAATGTAGAGCCTGAAGAGTGAAGAAAAATGTAGATGTGAGTTTTGTAAGATGGAAAAACGGGGTAAATATTTACAAGGAAACCATTTCTTTATCGGCCTTTCTTCTCAAGATAAACAATTTGCAAAATCTATATGCTCTGAAAAATATATTTGAGCATTTTCAGTGTTATTTGAATGCTTCAGTAGAAATCGTCTTACTGACTTCTTGTAAAACATGCACAAGATGTAGTTTGTTTTAAAGTAATAAGGTGATTTTTGAGGGATGCTTATAAGAGCAACAGCTCTTGAAACAAATACAACTTCAAAAGTTAGACTATCTACAGAAAAATCCAGATTTTCCTGGCAATCTCTTCACTTGCCCTTGCAGAGCCTCAAACTGCTTCTTAAAATTGAATTTTAGAAAAAGCTTGGGGATCTGACACAAAAGCTCTTCTAAAGGGAAAATCTGAGAAAAGTATTGTGCTCGTTGGTCATGGTTTTCCCTGATGTGGTCTTCTTCAGAGTCCTCAAACTGCTTTTCCAGCTTCCAGTTTTTCTGGTATCTAATAACTACAGACACAATGTGCTTACTTTGATGAGGTTTTAAATGTTTAAAGCTATTGATGTTATAATGTTTAATAGCATGGTTGGTTCCCTGTTATTTTTCTCACAGGTATCCAGAACCATCTCTGAGTTATTCTAAAATTCTGGACAGATTAATTTTGGGAATTTTCCATATGATTTTGTCAGCTTAGTACAAATTGCATTCAAATTATTATTCAGTGTTTAACACATAAACCATAAGCGTTTAGAAAGTCAGTATGCTATAATGTTCTTTTTGTCTTTATATCATAACAAAAATATATAAGAATGTCTCTTGATCTAAATGCATCAGCTTAGAATGTCATTACTTGGTAAATAGGGAACGCAAAAACGTGTCATTAACACTGAATGTCTTTATCCACAATAGGTCTGTTTTATTACACACCACTGATTTTTTCTAGTTTAAGCGTTAGTTTTCAACTAGTGTACATAGTTATAATGGTATGGATAAATGCTTCTTGTTGGACAACACTGACCATTTTAATCACAATATAACCAGGAATTAACACTTTGAAATTTTTTGACTCATTTGTTCTGATCATTGAAAATAAATGTTCTACCAATTCTGTGACAAATATCACCACAGAATTTCAAAGTATTACCCAAACTCTTCTGAAAAAGCAGTTTGGGGTTTGTGTCAACAATTCAAAGAGAAGGTACCACCAATTCCCACATTGTACATCTCCTTTCTCAATTTCCCTGTAAGAGTTCTAGTTTTGAGATGTTTCTTTTCAAAGTTTAAGCAGTGGTTTCAGAGTTCTAGGAGGACAACTGTTGAGTGAAAATATATTGATAAGTATGCATGTATTGATGCATGCATGGTTAGAATGCTGTTTTAATCCAACCTAATCTGGTGTCACAAATAATGCTGTTGTATTGATGGTGCTTGTGTTTATGTGAAACACTAGAAATTGATTGTATGTTAGGAAACATAGCTTTGCTTGGATTGGACTGTTGCTGCCGGAATGCAGTGTTCACCTTGTCTAAATCTAAAAAGATACTTCAAATAATTTATAATTAGACCATTAGCCTAAGTATATTATAGGTTAATTTTATTAACAACACTATTTGGCAAGCAACAGTTTGAGTAATTAATATGGTTCTTTGATTTTGGCCATTTTCATTATTTTAACCTAGGTTTTAACAGAAACACATAATTGGTATTAAAATTGCATGTCCAGACATCATTTGATTGATTTGCATTATGATAATCATTTCCCAAATGAAAAATACTTTATATAATTAAAATGCTATATATATAAATTATACATAAATGTGATACACAATTTATAAGAAACTATAAAGTTGCTTCTAAAATATTTACTGCACTGAAGAGCGTTAAAAGATATCAGAGATCTTGCTGTCTGAAATAGATTAATGGTGTTTCAGCTACAAAAATATCCAAGCAATTATAAACGGAATAAAAGAATTGAGTATTACTGAAATAGAAAAACCCTGTATTCTACTTCATATTTTTTACAAGGAAGTTTGGTATTACATTTCAGCTGAGACCTTAAGATTTCAATTTACTGTGCTCTGTTGTGAAGTTAAAGTCAATTTGTAGGCTTGCTTTTGTGTTTGTGAGTTTTTCATTAATTATCCAAAGAAATTCAGTTACAAGATACTATAATTGAAATTTGTGTTCAAAACACATTGTCAGTTAATTTTTATTTTATTTTTAAATGGAAGTCACTGCACTACTGTGACACCTGAGGATAATACATATTTATGTCAGAAATGTGTTGATATACAGTGTAGTCATAATGCAGATAATTTCCTTTCATTATCAGTAAAGTCACTAATATATCTCTGCTAACAGTTCTTGAACATTGGCATATCTTGCCAAATGTTCCTTTCAAAATTTTGTACTTGGCATAATATGGGCTAAATGTTTGGAGTGAAAATAAATTATCTTGAATCTTAAAAATGGACATGTTTTTAGGTCAAATTCAACCAGTGATTCTATTTTTATTCTGCACAAACCATTCTTGAGGGTTTAATTGTTCCATATATGTGTTAGAAGTGATGGAAGAACAGAGTTTTCACCGAAGCTCTTAAAAAGATTTCCACATCATAGCACAACAACCATTTAACAATCAAGTGTTTAACTGGCTAATAAATCATGAGGATTTTTTTTCTTCAAATAAGTATAAAACCTGGGGTTTGATTTTTACAATTTAAATTTAAATCATGATTTAAGCTCCTTTTTGTTTAATATAATTTGTGTTTTTGTTGACTAGCAGCAGAATTTCAGCATTTGCTTCTTACTGGTAGAGAAGAAAAAATCCCAGCACTGCCAGTACAGGTTAGTTTAATCTGTAAGTACCGTGATGTTTGTTTGAAATCCTGTACTACAAATAATATGTTAGTACATGAGGATGGAATCACTAGTAACATTAGGAGGGAAATATCTTCCTGCATCTAAAACTAAAACACATAGGCTCCCATTACAAAAGGGAGTGAGGGATTGCAATATATAGGCAAATTGGGTTAGTGTATGGATTTATGGATTTATTTTAGTCAGTCTAGAGTGATATACTACTTTGAAGTTGGAAACCATTTGAGGAGTTGGTTGAAAAATAATCTTGTCATTTATGGGGGAACATAGATATTTTTGCCATAAACAGAAAAGCATAAATGAAATATTTGATTCTTTCTCCTTACATACGCCTACCAGCGTTATTGATGAGAAGCACATCTTTGCTATGATGGGCTTTTAGTTATGATTCACTATATTCTGAAGTCTAGGCCCCTAATTGACAACTCTACAGAATATAAGCTGTTCTCACTCAAGTAGTTTCATCTCTCTTACAGCTGCTTCTGGGTATCTAGTATTCTTTCAAGTAAATGTTTTTGTAGCACTGCTGTACTACTTAAATTGGTGGTTTGTGTGAAGCTGTAGTTGCACCTCATTGGAATTGCATGTTTCCATATCTTTAATTTTCTGCTTTGTCTAGCCAACATTATCATCTCAGCTACTTATAAACATTTACTGTAAATGTAGCAGCTCAAGTTATCTAAATGTTTTAAGTAAGGATTATCTACAACAGACTAGAACATGACTATACAAATATATTTTTCCCCTAAGCATTCCGTGTAGATGACACTGTTGCTTCTTTGCATTTTCAGTCTTCTCAATGCCATCTGTGGCATATTTATGAAACAATGGCTGTTCCATAGTGATGGAATTTCTTTTTGTCAAAATTTCCACCTAGAAGCAAAGGGTTTAATAGATTTTTCTTAAAACTCGCATTGTAAGGTTAAATAAAATATACCAGAGTTGATATAATTTAGTTCACTTGAATTCGATTCTTACTAATTGATTATTCCACATCAGTAATGTTTGCTTTAGGGTTGAATTAGAATGCAGCTGAAAATAACCATTCTCTGTTACCAACATGGAGGTTTTTATGTTGTGCTGGGTTATGGGACTAAAAAGTACCCCAATTTTCAAAACTAACTAATAGCTTAGGATGTAGAACTATTTCAGGTATTTATTCCATATTAATAGATACATCAGAAAAATAATTTCATTATGAGCAATCTAATTTATGAATAAAGGCTGCCTACAGAAATACACCCTATTTATCATCTTAGCATAGATGTGAAGACAGTACAATTTTTGAGGAAATAGTCACTGTACTGATGTGATCACCATTATAAGCAAGCTACACTTGAGCACTGTATTTACTGATGTCCAGAATTCTAAATTCCATGAGATAAAGAATATACATAAAATAGAGGGAAATTTTGTTTTAAACCTAGAAGAAATTATGTTCCAGGGGAGTTCTGCTGAACTGTTTCGGATCTGCTGTTTCATAAGGATCAAAAGCTCCAGTCTTCCCAGCACCTTCTGCCTTTGCTTTCGTTAACCATTGCTGTTGCCGGTGTCCCAGCACAAAATATCCCACTGGCTGGTCTGCCCTTGTTGCCCCTGCCTCCCGGTCTCCCTAATTCAGCTACTGATATCCTTAGCTTTTTCCTCTACCTCCCATAATTCATTTCTGCTCAGTTCAGAACAGCTCCATTTTGTTCCAGGCATTGAACATTCAAATATATATTTTTTTCATTTAATCACAAACCTTCTGAAATCAACTACAGTATTCCATGCATGAAAGATGTTGCATATCCCTACCTAAGATTTAACTACTTTTACGCTGATTGGAGGGGAGGGCGGGGAGGGATACTGAAAAACTATCATTGATATCACCCTTTCAATATTGTGGAATATTGTTAAATAACTATATTTCTGAGGAAATAAGAGTTCTTTCCTTACCTGCACCCTTTAACTAAGAAAAGTTACACTTTAATTAGTGTGTGAATTCATGTGCCGTTCTGGTGGTGCATTTGTCGCCAGAATCTCATTATATGGGTACCTATATTGAGTCCAGAGTGTAAATGCTTAGAGGTTTGCAAAAATGTTGATTGTTAAAGGAACACCTAGTGGCAGAGGCAAGTGCATTGTGTAGTTTCATAGTTGAACATTCATGTAATAATTCACACATTAATTCTGCTATTAATAATGCTATTAAAATTGCATTAGCACCTGTTTTTTAATTTGCAGTTATAATGATACATCTCAAGCTATGGTAGTACAAAATAAACCATATGTTAGTACTGACTAGAGTCATACTATTTCGTATCTGTTAATTCTAATTTTACTTGGATTTACATAGCAAGCCTCCGGATTTTGAAACAATGCACACAATACATAGGCCCTTTATTTGCATTAATATAAATAATACTGTGTTGTGTGAAACGGCAGACTTTTGTCCTTTTTATTATTGGACTTCGGCTTTGCAGTGAGATTGATGATCCATCAAAGTATATTGTTAGTTTGAATATTGTAACAGATCCTCTGATCTTGTTTTGATCAAATAAATGCAACTTATATAGTCCTGCAGACACCAGCAATTCCAGAAATCAACAGAATCATTTCAGGTCTGGGAAACTGGTAAGTATTTTTTAAAAATGCTATTTATCAATCCTACAGCATTTTGTTGATCAGTGATGTAAAGATGGAGATGAAGAAGTAGAAAAGTAGTTTATGTATGCTCCAGTGTTGATGATTCTTATTGGCAGCATTTTCAAATGTACACTTTGACAACTTTTTTCATTCATTAAACTTGAATCAGTTCCTTGACCTATGTGTTATCTTTCGTGTCATTTTGCTTCCTGAACATATTTGTATGCCAAGAAAAAGACAACTCACAGCTCACATAAAAAATAAAATATAAAATTGTTACAGCTGCTCAATTACAATTCTATTACAGATAAGTTATTATTTTGTAGAGAATCCCATTAAACCTGAATAGAATAAAGGCTGCATGACTGAAAGTTTCCATCAGTTGTAGAGCTGTGTTTAGTGAAATTTCTTCAGGTTTTCTGAAAAACTATTCTGGAATATTTCATGCAAGAATGTAGGCTCCCCAGCATTTTCAGTGATGAATAATGCTAGAATATTACTTCAGCCATACGGAGAAGACAAAGAGTTCCCCTCTTGCATTACCAGAATTCTCACTATCAGAATCATCCTTCCTCTTCCACTGGGAAACTGTTAGGTCACGTCTCTTTCAAACTACTCTTTGAAACACAACAGTTGTGAAGAGGAAGAGGGTGATGATTGTTAAAAGGGATACTATTTGCCTCAACTGAAAATAAAGTTCCTCTTCTACTATTTCTCTATAAAGTAATTAGACGATACAAGATAGTTATGGAAACTTATAGTTATATTCCCCTCACACAAAAAGATTCTTTTTAAAAAAAACCTGGTATGAGTATTGTTTCTTAAACATTTTCATTATCACATTCCAGCAATCTATATGCAAATAATATAAAAACGCTTTAAATGTAGGTCACCTGTTCTTGGCAAAAGAAGCATATTAGCAAAATAACTAATAAAACAGGATGCAGAGTGATGAACATTTTTTATTTCTTTTCCGCCTTTAGAAACAGAAAATTGTACTTGTATTTGAGTATATGGTAGTCAGACATGGTCATAAATCATTGCAACTATATGCATAATAAACTGAAGGGTTTATTCATGTTTTTGAAAACCAAGATAAACTTTAAAATTAGATGTAAAGCAAAAATTGGCAAACAGATTGCAAAATGAAAACTGCTTTGTTGGCTACCTTATAATATTTTACAGTAGCTTCTTGCAGGTTGATCTACTGTGTTTAGACTGACCTCTTGGATAAGGGTCATAGCAACAATACAAAAAAATAAAAACAATGCACATACATAAATACTTCACTTTTATGTATGTTGCATTGCTTTTTTTCACAATCTTGCTGTGGGCCTTATCCAAGAAGTCAAAATGAATGCTTTTATGAACAGTTATGAATTTCAAGAAGCAAAAACAGATTAAGGAAAGAAATATAGGTGACAATTCCTGTAGTTTGAAAAATTAGAAAGCATTTTAAATCTTCATTTTCTACTACAAAGCTGAGTTATTAATAGAAGGATATACAAAATGCTTTGTGAGCAAAAGTTGTGTTTCAGATTCAAAATAATACACATATTCTTCTGTGGGAGAAAAATACTCTGAATTTGTTTTTGTTGCCGTCTTGGTACAAAAAGATATTACATCTTAAAAACCTGTTCAAGGGAACCAGAAGAAAAAAATAGATCTTCAAAGTGGGTGGGATCGTAAAGGCCCAGATAGGTGGCAGCACTTAGCCAAATTTAACTGGATGGAGACGACAGGTAGTTCTTGACTTATGACCACAATTGAGCCTAAGAGAAATTCGTTAAGTGAGTTTTGCCCAATTTGTTACGTGAATCACTGCAGTTGTTAAATTATTAACATGGTTGTTAAATGAATCTGGCTTCCCCGTTGACTTTGCTTGTCAGGTTGCAAAAGAGACATGATCCAAGGACACTGCAACCATAAATATTAACTAGTGTAAATCACATGACCATGGGGATGATGCAACTGTCATAAATGTGAAAAATGGTCATAAATCCCTTTTTTAAGTGATGGAACTTTGAACAGTCACTAAATGAAGTGTTGTAAATCGAGGACCACCGGTACCAGAAAAACTACAGTAGGATTGTGAACTAGACTGTGAAGGAAACTAGACTTCCTCCTGAAGGAAAGCGGTAGCAAATCAGTTTGGGATTAAACAACAAAGAGATCAGAAGAAGTACATGATGTAATTCTCTCCAAGAATCAAGCTCAACTCAAGACTTTATGTCTATATAATTTATATGGATAGATTCATATTTAGTTTTAGCTGCTTTCCCTTGTATTTTAATAGAGATATGTACGGCATCTAGAGAATGGAGCAACATTAAGACAATACTAGTATGTTGTATACTCTAGGATTTTTATTATGTAAGAATATATTACATTTAAATTAAAATACA
This sequence comes from Ptyas mucosa, assembly GCA_012654045.1. Classification (NCBI taxonomy): domain Eukaryota; kingdom Metazoa; phylum Chordata; class Lepidosauria; order Squamata; family Colubridae; genus Ptyas; species Ptyas mucosa. The sequence continues at coordinate 4,488,045 of WNWU01000020.1, forward strand.
CTGAAGGTGTATTGGAACAACTAAAGAGTATAAGGGAACTTCTTTTGATCATTGTTCTCTCACCATTAGATACTAGTAATTGAAATAAGAAAATGAGTCTATATGAAAAAGATAAAAAATGTCCCAAATTTTCAATATATGAATTCTGTTACCTTTTCTTTTACCTCATCAAAATCTGTAAAATGGCAACTGGCTGCACCAGTGCAATATAGTTGCATATCAACCAAAAATAGAAGATCAGACCTTGCAGTAACAATCTAAACACATGATGTGTAAATTCATGGGATTGTGCAATTCCTTTTCAGGATACAGTGCATTGGTAAGAATATCATTGCATGATTCACAGTTAATCATGGGGAGTTTTTTTCCCATGTATGTCACTAATCATGTGATGGGGTTTTTTTTTTTTTTTTTACTAATTCTGCATTATAAAGAACTGGATATCATTGGGCAAAGTTACTGAAATGTAGCAGTATAATCATGCTATGTGAATGAATTAACAGTGCTTCACAAAAAAGTATTCTAATATGTAGAAGAACATGTTCTCTGAAATCCAAGACAGATTTATCTTATTAAATACAGTGTTAAATACAACATAGTTACAGTATAAGTTAACTCAGACTTGTGGCTATTAGAGATCATCAGCTGATCAAGTTTCTAGGAAATTGGTACATAGAATCAAAAGCATTCCATTGTCCCTCTGTCACCTGACTGGTTCAGAATAAGTTGAGGGGTACAGGTAGTCCTCAATGTACAACAATTCATTTAGTGACCAAAATTATGGCACTGAAAACGTGACTTAGACCATTTTTCATACGACTGTTGCGGCATCCACATGGTCGCATAACCAAAATTCAGATGCTTGGCAACTGGTTCATGTTTATAACGTTGCAATATATGTTCATCTTTTGTGACCTGACAAGCAAAGTCAATGGGGAAGCCAGATTTGCTTAACAACCCAGGTTAATAACTAATGATTCGCTTAACAACTGTGGCAAGAAAAGTCGTTAAATGGGGCAAAATAGCAATAGCATTTAGTCTTATATAAAACTTCACAGTGCTTTACAGTCCTCTCTAAGCAGTTTACAGAGTCGGCATATTGCCCCCAACAATTTGGGTTCTCATTTTACCCACCTTGGAAAGCTGAGTCAATCTTGAGCTTGGTGAGATTTGAATCCGCGGTCAGTGGTCAGTCAGCAGAAGTAGCCTGCGGTACTGCACTCTAACCACTGCACCACTTAAATGTCTCACTGAACAACAACTCACTTAGCAACAGAATTTTTGGGCTCAATTATGATCATAAATCGAGATCTACCTGTACTTGCTTTTATTATATTACTCTTTCACTGTAGAAAATCCTTCCTATTGGAACCTGTTTGTATGGAGATTCTACATAATTGCCTTGTAAACTTCATGGATTTAGAGCTGTGGGAGACATTTGGACAGTTATGATAGATTTTAGACGCAAGTGTAGGTTGATACATGCATTAGCATTAAATGCATATTTAATATTCTGATGTACAGTTTATGTATATACAAATAAATGAACACATTCTTTGAACATAGTTGTCCTTGCAAGATTTATGAACAGAAAAATAATAGATGTTCACTTATCCGGGTTTGAGACGTTATAACAAGATTGGGATAGAAATTATCTATCCTGCCCCAGAGAGAGTAGTTTCTAGCCTCTTATTTTGAGCAAACAGGAGAAAGAGGCACAAGAATTTGAACACTAATTGCAGTAGAGGTTGAACTTCATCTGAAGTACAGGTAGTTCCTGTTTAGCAAACACAATTGGGACCCACAACTCAGTTAAATGAAACTGTGACTCTACTACAAACTCACTTCGGGTTTTCTTTGCTTTACAGACCTGCGAAGGCCATAAATGAGAAGATCGGTCATAAAGTTATTTTTCATCATCAAAGCTGTGGTCATTAAACAAGGCAGTCACTAAACAAGTGTAGAGTCACTGGAAATTTGTTTAAGGACTTTTTGGTAAATGTCAGACATCCAGGTAGACCAGACAGGAAACATGACCAGATGAGATAATTCCACTTTTTTATACAATTACATTAACAGAATCTCGGTGCACTCAACTTTTGGGGTAGCAAGCAGCCTTGAGGTTTCTAGTTGTATGTCTGTTCTGGTGTTTCCTTTTCTGAAAGAAACATTTCCTGTTTAGAGGTGGCTTTATGGCAGGAAAATGTTTACAAAAAGCTTTTATAATATTTAACATGTAGAGGTTAAATTGAAAACAAGTAGTAGATCTCTCCGAGTACAGATGTATATGCGTCACATTTAGGCCTAAAGGTAAAGGTTCCACTTGCACATACGTGCTAGTCGTTCTCATCTAGGGGGCGGTACTCATCTCTGTTTCAAAGCTGAAGAGCCAGCGCTGTCTCCGTGGTCATGTGGCTGGCATGACTAAACACCAAAGGCGCATGGAACACTGTTGCCTTCTCACCAAAGCTATTTTTCTACTTGCATTTTTTACATGCTTTCGAATTGGTAGGTTGGCAGAAACTGGGACAAATAACGGGAGCTCACCCCATTATGCGGCACTAGGAATTTGAACCACTGAGTTGCCAACCTTTCTGATCGACAAGCTCAGCATCTTAGCCACTGAGCCACCACATCCCTTCATGTTTAGGCCTACTCTGGCACTAAGAACAATCACCTTAATTCCTTTTCTTTCTCCAACATCTATATTTTCAATAGCCTTGTTTAGGGTGCCCAATGCTCTGCTGAGGGTTAGGCCAACCAACCAATGTGATCAATTAATTGCATTGTTATGCCAATAATATTGCTGAATTTTACACAATGTTGACTCCACATTGGCAGGGCCTAGTGTAGTGACTGTATCATCATCTTACTAAATTATTACCTGGGTTTCTTTTTGACCTTTGAGGAACTGGACAGACTGCTTTCTAGGATGACCCTTTGCCACACCATGTGTGTGTCCTTCAGGTAACTTGGGGAAGGGGGAGTTGATGTGATACTGGGTGACTTGTATTGGTACCAGATGGGATAAATGCACTAATGTTGGTCCTCAGGTCCTTTTGATATCACTGATCATGCTATCCTTCTGCACCACTACGGGGGTTGGCAGCTGAGGCACTATTCTGGAGTTATTCTATTCTATCTATGGTTTCAGTTGTGGGATGGGGAAGAGATTGGCTCAGTGGCTGTTTCATTTGGGGTGCCACAGGGATTGGTGCTCTCCACACTGTTGTTTAATATCTACATGAAATCACAAGGGAAAATCATCCAACAGTTTGGGCTTTTATACCCTGCCAATGATTTTAAAAACTATACTACGCTACTGAGGATATTGTTGAAGTCCTGATCAGATGCCTGGAGACTGTGAAGGTCTGGATAGGAGAGGAGAAGCTAAAATGGAATCCCAACAGAACAGAGCTGTGATTTGTTCATCAAGGCTCTCTGCCTACTCCAGTGGTGTTTTGGTGGGGAAGTACTTCCCCTGAAGGGGCAGGTTCATGACTTGTCATGTCTTAGACTTGCAGTTCCTGCTAGAAGAACAGGAAGAGAGGCCTTAGTTAGGGGTGCTTTGCTCAGCTTTGACTGGTGTGCCAATGGCTTCACATTGAATTGGTTGAAATTAAATACCTATTAAGAAATATTCTCTTTCCCTCTCTGTGTATAACGGTAGCCAAAAACACATTCTAATGAGCATTATTGAAAACAAATCCCTGGAAGCATGCTGCCCTAATTCAGGTAGGAGTTGTGTATGAGAAGCTGTAAGTTGACTGGAAACAACTTGAAAAACTTCTATTTTCAAGAGTGTTTTTCTTTTTTTCTTTTTCTTTCTAGGGGGAATTTTACTTTTAATTCAATGGAGATGGTTTGCTTAATAACGATTATATCAGGAATTCAGTCAGTAGGTTTAATATGTATGTAGAGTTCTTAGCAGATATGTATTGTTATGTTAGTTAATCTAGGTAGGCTAGAGAGATATAGTAATATTTTGAAAATTAGCCTTAAAAGAATTGATTTATTTTACATTAACCTTTGGTTTTATACTTGAGAAAGTAATCAAAAGCAATTAATAATCCTATGAACAAAGCCGTTCTTTTGAAACATTCTATGTACAAATGACCTGTTATACTTTGCTGCCAGCTCAGCTGATAACGCCATTAAAAATTAACAGTAGTTTAATAAACACTTCAGTAGGCTTTATTACAGAAAGCCTGGTATTGCCAGTTAAATTACACACTAGTCAGGCTGGTTTTCCCAGCCATTGCCTGACAAAAGGCAGTTGATTTGTTAACTTCTTCTTTGTACTTCTGCTTCTGTATTTTTTCCCTAGACTATCAATTAAAAGCCAGTCTCATTTATCCATCCTTATTCATAATGCCTTTCTTTCTTAAATATTTAGTCCATTTACATGACAAAGAAACATTCTTCAAAGTGATTTTTTTTTTAAAGGGCTAGTTTGGCTATAGCTGCTGATCCCTTCTTTCAATCTAATTTTTTGGCCTTGTCTTCCTTTATCGGGTCTAAATTATTGTTTTTTTAATGATTCACTTGAATTCTTCAATCAGATTTAAAGGCACAAGACAGTTAAGAAGCTTATGATATGGGTAGTCCTTAACTTACAACAGTTCGTTTAGTGACTGTTCAAAGTTACAATGGCACTGGAAAGAGACTTGTATCTGGTTTTCACTTAGAACCATGCCAGCATCCACATGGTCACATGATCAAAATCCAGACACTTGGCAACTGGTTCATATTTATGACAGTTGCAATGTCCTGGGATCATGTGATCCCCTTTTACAATCTTCTGAGAAGCGAAGTCAATGGGGAAGCCAGATTCACTTAACAACCAAGTTACTAACTTAACTACAATGATACACTTAACAGCTGTGGCAGGAAAAGTCATAAAATGGGGCAAAACTCATTTAACTGTTTCAGCAACATAAATTTTGGGCTCAATTGTGGTCATAAGTCAAAGGATTACTTGTAGTATCACTCTTTCCAAAGCAGTTCTGAATCATCTCAGTCCCCGACAGATGTTGTCTGAGAATCCTGATATGGCAGTCTTGATGGGAAAGGATACTGACTTAGGAAAATAAAAATTCTATGTGGTCAAATTTCATCTTCTGCACAACTATTAAAAATATGATAACTCCTGAAAGTTATTCCTCATCTCATTTTTTTATTTTTTATTTATATCATATTTAGAAGCCAACCATCTGCCTTGTATACACAGCAACTCTGGGAGGTGTACAAATAAGACATAAAAACTAAGAAGGCCACATGGCTGCATGTTCCTCTGTGGGCCTGAAGCAACCAGCAGAGCCAGCCATCAAGCATTTCTGAAAGGAGAAAGTTGGTGTGGTCTTTTAGCAACCAAATAGATTTTTCTCCATGATGATTTGTCCCTAGCCTGGTCTTTCAAGTCTTAAAAAGGCAATCATACACACCCAAACAAGTTTTTGGAATTAAGAAAACAGTCCAAAGAAATTAAAACTTTGAGGTGAGATGTATTGTAGACTTACACAATTTTTTTTTAACTACAGTTCCTAACCCAGCCAGGAAGGAGGCTGGAAGCCAATGTGATGTAGTGGTTAGGATGCTGAATTCGAGTTGGGAGACTTCTATGGAAGTTTACCTTCAGCTCACTGGATGATTTGGGGGCCAGTCAATATCTCTCAGGCCAATCTCTCTTGCAGGGTTGTTTTCTTGGGGACAAAACTAGATACAGCTAGTCCTCAATTTACAATCGCAATTGAGCCCAAAATTTCTGTTGCTCAGAGAAACATTTATTAAGTGAGTTTTGCCCCACTTTACAACTTTTCTTGCCATAGTTAGTAAGTGAATCACTGCAGTTGTTAAATTAGTAATACGGTTGTTAAATGATTCTGGCTTCCCCATTGACTTTGCTTGTCAGAAGGTTGCAAAAGGGGACTCCAGGACACTGCAGCCGTCATAAACATGAGTCAGTTGCCAATCATCTGAATTTTGATGGCATGACCATGGGAATGCTGCAATGGTCATTAAGTGTGAAAAATGGTCATAAGTCACTTTTTTCATTGCCCTTATAACTTCGAACACTCACTAAATGAACTGTTGTAAATCGAGGACTACTTGTATTACATAGTGTCCCACTCCTGAAGCAATTAATACAGGTAGTCCTCAACTTACACAATTGAGCTCAAAATTTCTGTAAAGTGTGACATTGGTTAAGTGAACATTGCCTCATTTTATGACCTTTCACACCACAGTTGTTAAGTGAATCACTGCAGTTGATAAGTTAGTAATCCAGTTGTTAAGTGAATCCAGCTTCCCCATTGACTTTGCTGATCAGATTGCAAATGGGGATCACATGACTCCAGGATGATGCAGCTGTCATAAGACAGTTGCCAAACATCTGAATTTTAATCGAGTGATCACGGGGATGCTGAAAAAGATCGTAGCTGTGAAAAAAAAACCGGTCATAAGTCCCTTTTTTTCAGTGCCGTTTGTAAGTTTGAACGGTCACTAAACGAACCGCTGTAAATCGAGGACTATCTGTACACCGAGAAACTTCAACTACTTTTGACACTTGCTCCCAGGAAAGTGAATTTAGAAAGACGGGATGCTGGACTCCCTCAGGCGTGCCAGGAAAGTTTTTCCTATGAATCCCTTGGCCGTGTTTGCTTTTTTCCTTTTCCCCTTTCAACGCCTTTCCATCTGCGAGTTTTACAGCCCGTTCATTCGGATCCGACGGAGCGCACTGAGCCACACCGGCTTCCACGCCACTGGCCAGCCAGTCCCAAGGCGGCGGCTCCTCCTGGCTGACGGGGTGGGGGGTGGGGAGTTTGTGTGTGTTGAGGGAGTGTGTTTGTGTGTGGAAAGGCCGGAGAAAGTCGGCGCTCCTCGGACTCCTGATTGAGTCAGCTGCTCCCGCTATCTTCCCCTTCCACGCGTCCTGTTGACTTAGTTGGCGGAGCCTCTGCTGAGGCTTCACTTCCCCGGCCGCCTTTTTTTCCACCCCCCTTCTTTCCCCCCCTCCCTTCACATGACCGGCAGCTGGGTTCCCTCTCGCGGAAGGCGGCGCAGGAGGGGAGAGGAGGAGGAGGAAGAGGGGCCGGGCGGGACTGAGCCGAGGAATAAGTGACGCCCGCGGAGTCAGAAGGCGCACGCGGGGAGGGAAGGCAGAGGATAAGTATAAGACGCGGGGAAGCGACGCTTTGCTTTTTACTACTCCGTCCATAGCCTGTCGGTGCGGGCTTCTTCTTTTATTATTTTTTCCCTTGATTGAAGAGGAGGAAGGTAAGCCAAAAGACAAGAGAGTTGGGGGGGGGGGAGACGGAAGGGGGGTGGGAGACGGATTGAATGGCAGTCTTGGAAAAGAAAAAGCGAGAAAGGAGAGGGGGGGGAAATGCAGTCGGAGGCGGGGGAGGGAGGTGTCCGCTAGTTGCCTTGGACGACTACTTGGGGGCTCTTTTTTTTCCCCACTCTGCCCCAGTCTTTCCCCCCCCTTCCTCCCTCCGGCCACCCTCCCACCCTCCTCTCTCTCGAGGCTCCGGGTTGTGAAATCTGCTGCTCTCTTAGCAAGAGAGGGCAGGGAGGAGCGGGAGGGGACCCGACGACTTTAAGGAGCGGACATAGTTTGAGGTCGGTGAGGAAGGGCGCGCTGCCACGCTGCTCAAGGATCCTCTTCCTCCCCCCTCACTTACTCACTCCCCGTCTCGCCCCCCCCCCCCCCCCAATACACACACAAACATTTCCAAGGAGAGGGAGGGTGCGTGGTGAGTGTGGGAGGTGGGAAAGGACCGGCCTTCGGGCAGGGGAGTCGGCGCTTGCGGGGTTTAGCGCTGGGGCTTACGTCAGGGAGCAAGGTGGGGCGGGAGGACGGGAAGTTTGGGTGTTGTCCCGGATTGGAAACTTCTTGGCCGGGACGTGTCCTGTTTTTAGCCCGCTTGCTCTTTCCGTCGAAACTTTCTCGAGTTACTACAGTAATAATAAGCAAAGGATTTCGTCCAGGGTTCCTCCCCTTCCTTCAGTAAAGCTGATCACGATTCCTGGAATTGCAGGTCTCTTGTTTCTGCCTCCTCGGGAAAGTTTCCCATTTCCTTTTTTTAAAAATTTTTTGAACAACCTCCATTTTATTAATAAAGATTGTTTCTTATCCTTATTCCTGTAATGATTTTTCTCTCCTTCCTCTCTCGTTCTTTTCCCTACAGAAAAAAAAACCCCGCAAGATGGGAGTGGAAGGTGGGATGAAATGTATTAAATACCTAATGTTTTTCTTCAACTTTATATTCTGGGTAAGTTAATGGTGGGGGTGGGGGGGGCTGACTCTGAAGGGTGAAGATTATTTATTATGGATTACTTGTTGTGCCCCTTCCCCAGCCAAGCTTTCTGGGGTATGTTTACTTGGAATATGGTTTCTGTTTGTACTATTATCCCTGGAGAAGCTTTATATATAGCCATGGGGTGCCAGTTTAAGCTCCCATCTGCTACTACATGTTCCTGAAAGCTTGGCCAGACATTTCATTGTCTTTTAACAGGTTTAAAAACATTAGTAGAAGAACTCCAGATTTACAGTTTTATCCTGCTGACCTGGTCAGTGTTTGGGTTTGTACTATATTTCTACAGTAGTCAATTCCTGAAACCTATTAAATCAGTAATTTTTCTAGTAACCAAGACTGGTAGAATTGGAAGAAATACTAGTAGTAATGCTAAAATTGGTAATACTAATTCCTTTCCAAGAACAGTATCATTTTCAATACAAAAGCCCCAAATGTAAAATCCTGGATTGAAAACAAAAATAAAACTGAATTATAATTCCATGACACCAAAAAATTCACAAATAGCATAAACAAATTAATTTACCAGTGCAAATTTAAACTTAACTTTAATGGTACTCCTTAAATAGTTGAAATCTTGTAAGATCACCAAATCCCACAAGGTATTGGTATTCCTGATTGAATTGTTGTGAGATTTTGGAGAAGAGCGTCAAAATCTCATGAAATTTCAACTGTATTTGTATAGATTAATTTTGAAGTCCCTGGGATAATATCTGAAAAAGGGTTGGTTGTGCCTTGGTGCCCATAGGATTTGCATTGCTCACCTAGACTTTTGCAGTAATCCTACAAAGATTTCAATGAAAAGGTTGGAAACCACTGTTGTAAGAAAATGGTTAGCTTCGTACAGTATTTCTATGTCATGGCTTGTTCAATCATCGTGTTGAGTAAGCCACGATTCACTCAACTTCTGTAAAACAGGCTTAACCAAAACAATTGGATTTACATGGCCTGCTAAGCCAAACCAAACAAACCACATTATTGCTATTACTACAATGGGTGAATATAATTAATATGCTAGAAGGAAGATATGCTTCTCTGCCTCTCCAAATAGGAGTGGGTTTCAGATGCTAAACTACTGACTTGGTATAAAACCGGCCAATGCACAAATAACTCTACATAAAAAAAGTGAAGAACTGCTGAAGTAGAAAGTTCAGCCCACAAATAGCTGAACGTTTTGAGACTTCTGTATCGGTTTGGCCAATGAAATTGCCAGGCACCAAGTTCCAGAACTTGGTGGTTTCCTGTTAGACTAGAAGCTGCATATTATCCCTTCAAAGACTGCTGTGGCAGAAATTGTTGCTTTTACCATAGCAGCCGTTGTGGTATTCTCTGTATGGTAACAAAGCCAGTGGTTGCTGCTGATCTGCTTGCAGCGCAAGGGCCAGTTCCTGGTATTGGCAAACAAGGTTCTGTGGAATGTTAGTGAGACTTTCAAAGCACTTCTACTGATCTGGATTGCATATCCTAATTCTGTAGAAATAACATGACTTGCTACATTGCCCAACCACAGAAATAAACTTAGTTTTCTAACATCCCTTTTCAATATCTACTGTGACAAATTCTGGGTGGTACAAACCAGACAATTTTAAAAGCTAACTATTCATTTTGTTGCAATGTAAGTGTAAAATGGGACATTTGTTCACATGAAATGGGCTTACCCTATTACTGCCCTGTGGTTGTGTCTTTACTGTCTCCTTAACTGAAACACATCCAGGGGTTTTCTGGGGGTCCGGGTGACTGTCATGTGAGCTCCAAGAAAAGGGCCATTTTTTTTAAAGGAACTGCTGATAGATACATGATTGTGCCCAAACAAGATCTGAAATAGTTTTCCTACTTTGGGTCTAAATACCCCAGTTCCCATTTTTTTTATTATGTTTTTAATATATTTTTATATTTTGTATATGTACTTTTTCTTTATATGAAGGAAATTCTGCAAAAAAAATAGTTTTTTAAAAAATTCAGTACCCGTTAATACCTAGCTAGAGTTGATGGAGGAATACCAAATTGTGAGTGAACTGGCAGAGTAGTACGAAAAAAATGCATGTACGCAGACAGAAGGTTTGGTGTTGGCTTTGTTTGTGAGGGGCAGGTGGCAGCAAAGGATGCTACTTAACTGGAAACCTGGGATCAGTTGAGATTTTGTAATTAGAAAAGGATATTGGGTTTTCCCAGCAGCACTTGCTTTATGTCGATACAGTTGAATTAAATTTCTTAAATTGCAAGAGCTAATATATAAGGAATTTTTCAGTGCTTTTTCCAGCTCCCCAATATCCTTGTAGAACTTGGAATTTCTTTTTGGAGAAACAGGAGATTTTTATTGGACCAAATATAGGAACCTGATAGGAACTATTGACCTTTCTTAGTACTGTATAATGTTTATTTTGCCAACCGCAAGAAGGGCGAATTAGCCATATGTTTGTTCTCTTTCTCTCTCTCAGTGCAATCAAAATGATAAATACAACTGGGTGAAGAGCACTCTTGTGATATGGAACAGAAAAGGGAGTTTGTAGTATTATGTGCCATATATATCAGCATCTACATTTCAGTAATGAGATGCATCTTGATAATTGATTTTGTGTATATGTTTTTAATTGTACTTGAACAGTGAAAATATATGTGCAAATATATTTTGGTGGCAAGATGAGATTTGTTCTTGGATTCAAATACCTATTTTCCTGCTTTTGAAGAATTGTATAACAGATTTTTTTTCTCTTGGAAAATTATCAATAATTTATCAATAAATAAATAATGTGGGAGAACCCTTTTTGTACACCCCTGCCCAAATATGTGCTAGGTTTCCACTGTTTAACTGTTTCCACTTTTATAGAGGAACGGTTGATAGTTGTGATTTTACTTTCCAGAAATTAAAAATAAGGACCATTTTTTTTCTGTAGGAACCTTTGTGTAGGCTTTAAAATTTAGATACTGGTTTATTTCCTGTTGTTAGGCCCCATTTACATCAAGAAACTCTATGATCTGGAAATTCATTTGTCAGCGTAAAATTTGGTGGTCTCACGCTTAAGGAGAAAATAAGTTATGATTATGCCCCTCTTTAATTCTTGGACCAAAGTAACAAGAATTGGCATCTATCTTAAAACAGGTTTAGCTGCATATAAACATTATCTGGAGTGGTTCAGGAATCAAATCATGAAAGTGTTAAGTTGTCCTTTTACTACTTTGGAAAAGCATCATAGTTGGTTTTTGTTCTCTAGAATGGTAAGCCAGCTTTTATTTGGCAGAACAGTGGAATTGATGGGATTATTTGTCCTAATGTATGCAGCAGCCAGATGTTGCCTGGCTATAATGCAAAAACAAAGATAGCAGTTAATAGGGACTGTTATTTGGGAAATGATTTCTGTTTAGTCTGTTTAAAGATAGTCTGTTTATGACTGTCCAGACAATATCATCCCTCACAATTGAATTATCTGAATATAAAGGGAAAAGCAAAGGTAAAAGTAATTGTTGTGAAGTATTTTGCTTCGCTTTTTTATTTTGTTTCTGGTTGCTGTGCCATTTGTGTTGAACTATTTTTGAACTGGCTATTAATGTATTCTTAGGACTATGAATAACAATTAGTAGCAGGTAGTAAAAGAATAGGATTGATGGCTGTTTGAAAGAAGCCTGATAGTATAAGGATGGGGTGTCCATACCTGGCAAGTTAATTCTGGAAATTCAACTTCCAAAATTTCCCCACCAGCTGATTGATAAGTTTTACAGTTGCCAGGTTTGGAGGCCACCAGTAAAAGGGAAAACCTAAGGGATGTATAAGTTTTGACAAATATTCGAAAGAATGTTTCTCGGTATAGTCTGAATGAAAAATTTGTGAGAAAACTGATAGGGAAGAAGGCTACCATGTGGATGTGCTAGTTTAATCAGGAAATCCATACCATTGTCATGAGTCTCATTTTATTTTAGAAACAATTTGAAGATTTTGTAAGGGGGAACAAAAAAAGAGTTTTCTTAACTCTTTCATTATAGAAACATTAATCCTGAAGTATCCTGTTGATTAAAGCAGTATCCCTAACGGAGAAGTTAATACTATTCTATTCAGTGACAAAGAGCAGTAGATCTTTTCCATTTAGGATTTTTTTCCCCCATTTAAAATAATTATTTGCATCCACAGTTTGTAGTTCCCTCCTTTGCTCTCCCACCCATTCCACCAACACTCCAAAAATATAAAGAAATCGATGTATCCTTATTCCTGATGCTGGAAAGCAAACATACTTTTCCTCCTGACCCTTAAGGGATGGCTTTATAATCCCAAGTATTGAAACCACTTCTGCAAAGCAAATTAACCATGGTTCCGTTTCACAGTGTTCCAATACTGGGTCTCTGCTTGTTCCTTGGAGGAGTCCTCTATAAATGTATGTATGTGTAAAACATGCATTCTAAATATTTTGAGACTGGTAAGTCATAACAAGTGTGGGTCAGTCTACTGTAAATGACAGCCGTAAATCAAAAATATAATGTGCGCTCCGTGACCTTCCTTTCTGTGTCCTCTCCTATCCACATCAGACCTGGAGAGTTTCATGTTCCCTTGAGTTGGGCCAAAAGGAATTTCTGCTGCTGGCTGCCTATGTTTAATGGTGAAGGCACCAGGCTAGAAACCAGGAGCTGGTGAGTTCTAGTCCTGCCTTAGCCATGAAAACCAGCTGGGTGATTTTGAGTCAGTCACTCTTTTTCAGCCCAACTCATCTCACAGAATTTTTGTGAAGAAAATAGGAGGACTGTGTGTTGGATGTTTGCCTTCATGAGTTATTTGTAAATAATAATAATAATAATAATAAAAAAGGCAGGATACAAATAAAATGTTCTTGTGGTTACAGTAGAAATAATTCTCTGTGGATTTGCCTTTCACAGTTGGGCTATTGTGAAAAAAAGCTGTGTGTGCTATCGGATATAGGCCATCTCTCTGCTTTTGGGTGGGTCCATCCTGCTGTGATAGGGGAAAAAGTAAACACTAAATCCAGGAAGTTCTAATTATTTGGCAAAGGTGTGGCAAAGGTGTGGCAAACACTGTATTTTGGAGATCCAGAACTTTTTATTAGGATTAGTCTTAATGCTATTAAAAGTTCTCATTCTTTCTCTCTCTCTCTCCCTTTCTCTCTCTCTCTCCCTTTCTCTCTCTCTCTCTCTTTTAAAAAAATCTACTTTGTTTTTAAAAATACTGCAGTTCCTGTTCTGAAGCTTTTAGTCTCTTTGTCCTTGCTAGCCTTCCTTGAGAGACCAGTTAGTAATCTGATTCTATTAAGCACATGTGCCAAAGTGTTTTCTAATATACAGCCTGCTGTTTTATAGTTTGAGGCCATGGTTTGTTTTGAACACAACTATTTTCTGCACGTATATCTTTAACAAAAAAGAAAAAAACAAGCAGACTTTAACATGATACAATCCAACGCCAGCAGAGTCTCAAGTAGAAAAAGTATTTTTCCCCCATCTTAGTCATCTTCCTAGAGAAAGTTTCCATATACGTTTGAGTTCCAAATTTGTGGTGTGTGCAATCAGATTCTTGGTGAGATTAAATATGCATTTTTTAAAAGGAAAAGGAAACCAAAAGACGATGTAGTTACATATCTGATTTCATGAGCCATTTAAAAACAGGCTATCGCAAAATGAATAGATTTGTCGGGGAGGGGAAATTGAAAGACCTTTCATTTAAATGAGGAAAGCAATAATTATTGCTTTGAAAATTAAGTGTTATGTATATAAATGTGTTTGGTTTTCACCTGAATGATGAAAAGAGGGCATGGTTTTGAAAGTATTTCCCCGAGAGCCATACAACACTGTAGAATGGCTAAAATAAGTTTGTGGTATTGGCACATTTGATTCTTATTTCACTGACTATTCATGGTGGTTCATCATTATAAGTGCAGGAAGTGATCTCATCTCATTGGCAGTGGCTGATCTTAAAGAAGTTGGACTCAGTTAATATTTGAATGAAAGTGCACAAGATTTTGGAAACCCAGTTAACATTAATTTAGACAGGAATTCATGAGCACTTAATTGCCCATCATGAATTATGGCTGGATCTGTGGTGAATTATTCACTTGGCTTGTATTTAGTAGATTGATTAGTATTAGTTGATTTATATCATTGGTGTGTGATAGTTTTACCAACCTTGGTTGGTTTATGAAATGTAGAATATGCAAATATATATATATATATATATAAAAAGAACTGGGGATTAACGTAAACTCTCACAATTACATGCATGAGAGGTCCTTGGTGCTCTCTGAGCTTGGTTGTTTTCTTGCAGAATTAAGACCGAGCTTTTTGATCAGACCTGCTAATCTTGGAAGGAGAGATAATGTAAGAGGATAGGACACCTTCTTTATAGTAGCATATAATGAGATGAGCTTTAAAAAGTTATAAGAAGTTCAGTTGTGTTGCATGATATATGTGTTCTAAAAACTGAAGTTTTAACTAGATTAATGAGTAGGTATTAAGCAAGCAGTTTTTAATAATTGTATGGGTGATTTGATAGCAAAAAATACACAAGTCTTGCTTTCTTTATTTTGGCCCAGTTTAGCATACTAACCTATTACCTTTATCTACTGTCCCCATTTCATTTTTAAGAAGCTTGTTCTGATGTGGTCCATAGAATTCATGAAATTATTTCTTTACTGTCACTTAAAATCTCTTAAGAGTCACTCTGGAGTTGGATGGTGCTGAAATTAAATAAATGAATCAATTCCCCTTTGTGATGCTGTTCAGAATAAATAACCTGATGCCCTGGTTGTTGTGTTCTGGACGGCAATACACAATTTCTAACTGGTTGATATTATAAGCAAATAAATCTAGAGGATACTAGATTATTGACACAATATGTTGCAAAAATAGCTTATGCCCTCTTTCTAGATGGCTATACTGCTTAGGGATTGGACTTCAAGTCCCACTCATTCTGTGCATGATCCAGCCCACTAGTGACTGGACTGATGAGAGTTTCACTCAGCTTACCTGAAAGCAACACGTAGAGAATAATTTAGCAGGCTTTTCTCCAAAGTTGGCCCTGTACAATATATAAGAGATTGGAATGCTTCCATGGGAGGATGAGGACAAAACATTAAGCATTCCAAATGTATCCATTTGCCTGTGCCACCATTTTGAGGCTGAAGTTGGGTTAGTGGGAGTTAGCATTGGAATATATACAATAGGGGAACTTCTCAGATTAGCTCTTTTGCTTGAAGGGAGGATAACATTTGGATCAAAGTTGATATAGATTCCTTTACATCAGAAGAGAGGAAAATGATTGGGGAGCTGCACTGAATAAGAGCTAGTTGGTGTGATGGTTGAGTTGTTGGGCAGGGATGGTACAGGTTCAGCCACAATCAGCCCTGAAAGCTCATTGAGTAACTTTGCGGCAATTGCTATCCCTCAAGCCAATTTACCAGATTGTTTTTAATAAGAAAAACAGAGGAGGGAATGTGCATGTTTTATTGAACCTTGGACTCTGGAAAGAAAGGTGGGATCTAAATTAACACGTAAGCAAGGCCCCTGGAGGATGTGGTGATAATGCACAGAACAGCATCACCCACACATTGAGATGTGGTTTTCTGTTTTCCTGAATTTAGCTATTGTTTTTTTCCTTTCTTAAAGACTCTGATAAACTTATTGTAAGGCCTGCATTACATCCGGGTCTCTCAGCTTGTGAGCACATTTGAAATTCAACAGTCAAATGAAATACTAAGCTTTAGTTATCTGTTTTTATTTTTTAAGAATGTCCCTGGAGGAAGGACTAGATATAGATAGATAGATAGATAGATAGATAGATAGATATCTGAAGCTTTCTTGAAATTAAAGCTTTGTGGCACCATAGCTTCCCATTCAATTGTTTTGCTTAAATTTTAAACATCTAGAAATAACAGAAAAAAACCAGGTAGGGCATAGTGCCTTATGTATACCAAAGAGATTGATTGTAAGTAAAATAGTAATTATTTCAGTTTTCTTATTTCACGACTCAAAGAAATAGGAAAGCATGCCACCAATTTCTGACCATTAAAATTCAACACCAAGAGGGTTTTAGGAGACAAACTGGGTTAAAGGTCTTATACACCTGTAGCCTATTTTCCTTTGTAGATGCAGCCCTTCTAAGATTATAACAGAATCTTAAGAGTTGAAAAAGCTCTATTTAAATCCAGCCTCCTGCTCAGTGCGGTAATGTAATTAAAGCATCAACAGATACCTATCTAGCCTCATCTGGAACACATCCAGGGAAGAGGAGGCACCATTTCTCGTACATTGCTGTTTCCCTGCTGCTCATCATCACCATGCTGATGTTTTGTTTTCCTTCTCTACAGCTCTGCGGAATTGCTCTGATTGCCCTGGGGATTTTCGTACAAATCGAGCTCAAAAACACGCTGGTGATGACCGGCCCAGCATCGGCTTCTGCTGCTCCTATTGTCATCCTGTCCGTAGGCGTCATAGTGTTCTTCATCTCCTTCTTTGGTTGCTGTGGGGCAGTGAAAGAGAACTACTGCATGGTCACCACGGTGAGGGGGGGCAGTGATGGAAAAGAAACGGGCAGGGGGACTATGAAATTGCTGACGACCTTGTTCCATGCTGCATTCAGACAAAGAATTGGAACTGTAGCGTTATTTCTTGGAGTTTGGGAAATGGGAAACATGAGAAATCAAGCAGACTCTTATGCACCCACTATGCAGATTTATATATGTCTCATTGCAGAAGTGTTTCCTAGGAATGTGCCATCTGAACAATTCTTAGCTTCAGGCCCCTGGGGCTGAAACATATGTAATCTGGCAACTGCTATTCCCAGTTGTTTGAATTGGTGGGCATACCTGCAATGAATGTTAAGAGCCGCTAATTTTCTAAGGATGCTTATGGAGTTTGGAAGCTTTAATTGGAATTTTAAAAAAAAGTTGCTGGATGTTAGCATTTTACTTTTTAGCCTGCCAGCTTCCCATTTCATTTTAAAAACAGGTTCAACTATCAGGTGAATCAGGTAGCTTAGCGGGCAATAAGAGTAACCTCCATCAGTACCATATTGGGGATTATAGTATTATGGCCGCAGACGGTATTGTAATAATACTTTTGCAGTTGAGAAAATAATTCAAAAAGGAATGGGACAGATATTCCAATCTAACCCAAAGCCTTTTAAAAATTAATCAGAAAGTATATTTTTATTCATTAAATGTTTATGCCACCCATCTCCCCTACAAGGTGACTCCAGGCAGGCTTACTAATTATAAAACAAGTAAAATTAAAATATTAAAACTACAGTTTTACATATTTAAAACTTTAAAGGTGTTATCAGTACTTTGTCGGTCCATAATCTTTGCACTTTTAAGAGAGTTGGAGAAATGGTAATAAGAACAGAAATATTCAAGGCTTAACAGTACTTGTGAAATCCATTCAGGAGCTTTATTTTGGCCTTTCTATAAGAAATTAACATCTTGGGTCAAAAACCGTGTTTTAAAATCATTTAAAAATTTCTCTGTGGCAAAAATTCTGTGCAAAGTCATGTCAACAGCCGTGTATATCTTTTGCATAATTTAGGTTCCTGGTTCCCTCATGGAAATACACAGAGCGTGATGTGTTATTCTGTGGAGAAATACTTCTTGATTCCCAACAGAAATGGCCTTTAATGTGTTTTAAAATCATAGCAGCAAAAGATTCCCCATTGGCCAAAATCTTGTAGACTGTGAGTGGGTGTTTCTGGATAAATCTAAGGTCTTGGCAAGCAATTGGGGATGAATATTAAAAGGGCCCACAAGAGATGTAGTGGCTACACGTTTGTCTTTTAAAACTTGTCTTTGTGTGCTGGGTCTGATAACACTAAAATTGTTGCTATAAGCTGAAGTGCATTGACAAACACTGGAGAGAATTATAAAGTTGTGGGGAAGATGGTTATTGGGAGGCTAAGAAACCTATTTTTCCTAGATGAACATGGAAGCCTTTGACTAAAGTTGGGCCTAATGGCTTTATTTGGTGGTACAGCCTTACTCAACTGGTGCCTTCTAGATGTAAGTGGGTGGTCATATATAAATACTAAACTTACTAAACTCCCAACGAAATATTCTGATGTAAGAGAAGCCTGGTTTAGGCCATGATAGAGAACTAGAATTGAAGAGTTGTTTGACAAAATATTTTCCAGTCTGGGGATAGAGTTATTTCTTGAATGGAGACAATCTTAATCTGCAGGTGGGTTATATCAGCCAAACTGGCAGTACATTTTTGTCTCCTTAATCACAAAATCCCAAATGAAGGGAGACATGATAACTGGGATCCATTTCTTACTCCAAGGTGTTTACAGATTTTTTTTTCCTCCCTCTTTAGTTCGCTGTCCTGTTGACTATAATCTTCCTAGTGGAGATTGCAGCTGCCATTGCAGGATACATCTTTAAAGACAAGGTAAGAAAGACCTTCAGGAATGATGCCACAGTAACCTCTTACCCTTAAATATTGAAACTTCCTAAGGGAAAAAAAGATTTTGGATCACAATTCCAAGCATTCCTCAGCCAGCACAGGCAAAGGCTGGAGTACAGGTTAGGACTCAAATTAGGATGTCCACCTTTAGAGAATCAACTTTGAATGGAGTTGTTTCATTCTTCCTAGGGAAACTTTTTGAATCTTACTACCTCTTTTCCTTTGTTTTCTTTCCCAGGTCCAAACAGTGATTAAAGATGAAATCAAGCAAGAAATGGATAACTACAATTCATCCATTCAAAATGCTTTGGATGATTTGCAGAAGAAAGTAAGTCTGCCATAAGGGTCTGCCTCTAGGACTCGAGGGTTGGCAAAGCAGTGATGGTATAAATAGTGGATTTTTTTTAAAAAAGGGGGGGGTCCTGATTTGTTTGCAGGGTCCCTTTTTGCTGATTTCAGTATTGCCTTCGACAGTCCTTCACTTTCCAAAACAACTTGTCCAAATGTCCATAGTTACAGTCTGTGTGATACTTGTTGCATTGCTTTTCCTACATGTAGTCCTGTTGAGCCTGCAGCTGAATCCCTGCAGTGGAGAACGTGCATTTTTGCTGGAAACAGGATAACTGGGGGAAAGGCGGATGAGGCTTCTTCCTCTTCTGGAAGACGAAAGGCACAGGAGAGATGGGGGCTCAAAGTGGCAAGAGCAGAATAGTTGGAATATGCGTCAAAGAAGATAAAAAATATAAAAGGAGATTTTTATATTTTTATAAAAATATTTTTATAAAAATATTTTTATAAAAAGATATAAAAGGAGCCTTGAATAGTACAGTGGTCTAAAACCCTGTTATTAACATCAGCTGCCTGCAATTATTGCAGGTTCGAATCTCACCAAGGCTCAAGGTTGACTCAGCCTTCCATCCTTTCTAAGGTAGGTAAATTGAGGACCCAGATTGTGGGGGCAATAAGCTGACTTTGTATAAATATACAAAAATATGAAGGCTATTGCTTAACGCATTGTAAGCCGCCCTGAGTCTCCGGAGAAGGGCGGCATATAAATCAATTTTTTTTAAAAAAAAATAGATATTGCCTGTTAAAAAGGGAGAGGAAAAGGCTGAGCTCTAACCATTCGAGGTTTATAGGTGTGAGAATGAAGCTGATGGGTGGCTTGCCTGGACATATGCTGGGGCTCCGTCCAGCATTAGAGGTTGCCCAATCGTGCATTTAATAAAAAGTTTCCTCTTAATCAGATGCAAGTCAAGTATCTGTTGTGACCCAGGCCCAAGTAGGTAGTAATCGACGCAAACAGTTCCAAAACAAACAGACTTTATTAGAACAGCTGAGAATTAACTCATTCTCAGCATAGTCCAAACTAAATTAAAACAAACTCTTCATAACACAAATTCTTCAGGCTAATCACCAACCTTGGTATAATTAGGCAAACTGCCAAGGGCAGTTTTCTTGGCAAAAGTTCAAAAGCAAAAGACGCCGATGAGATAAGTGCAGCAAAACTATCAACGTTTTCCGACAAAGAGCCCAAGGGCCGTTACTGGTCTTTTAAGCCTTATGGGAGGGGCCAATCATCTCTTGGCCCTACTCCTGAGTCGTCATCTTTGCTTTAGCTGCTCTTGCCTTCTGGCAGCTCTTCTTATGCGTGCACTAGGAACAGGCTCCTCCTGTTCCTTTGCCTCTCTGCTGTCAGCCTCTGGAGGCTCCGGAGTCCACACAGCACTCCCAGATAGCCCTGGCCCCATCTCTGCCTCCGAAGCAGAGCCCTCATCCGGGCCTTCCCCAGCCTCCAGGACTGGCCCATGTTCTTCCTCAGCCTGATCGCTGTCCGACTCCGCTGCCAGCTCTGCAGGCTGCTGGTGAACCACAACACTTATCAAAGACTTACAAAACTCAAATCCCGATTTCATTAAAATGTTCACCTCTTTTTCTTCTTGTCTTCTCCCATCCCCAACTATAGTACTCCTGCTGTGGAATCAACAATTATACTGACTGGTTTAATGTCACACAATTGAAGCCTGAAAAAGTACCGTCGTCCTGCTGCAATGGCACGGACTGTACCAAAAATCCCACGCGTGAAAATACTTACCAAGAGGTTTGTATGACAGAGAGTGTTGGGATGGTGTATGTATTAATTCATTCTGTTTTGAGCTCTTTGTAAAAGCAGAGCATAGGGAAATCTGCCCTAATAATATCCCTGCTGCAACCCTGTGAAGTGGGCTAGGCTTAGAGAATATGCCTAGTCCAGGGTTGTCTAACCTCGGCACTTCAGGACTTGTGGACTTTTAATTCCCAGAGTTCCCCAGACAGTATTCTGGTTCACATGGCTGGCTGAGGAATTCTGGGAGTTGACGTCCACAAGTCTTAAAGTGGCCACAGCTAGACATCCTTTCCTAATCCAAAATCACCCAGTAAGGCCTAGTTCAGGTAGGAGTTTAATCCTAGTTTCCCCACGCCCAAACCTTGCCTATAATGCTACACTGATTTTCTGCTCCAGCTCTAGTTTTTTGAGAGAATCCTCCAAACATGGTTTTCTTTCCCTGCAGGGTTGTGTGAAAAAAATAGAAGATTGGCTGAAGAAACACATCGTGATCGTGGCTGCAGTTGCGTTGGGCATTGCTTTCTTTGAGGTACAAAAGCTATTGTTTTGTGGGAACGTGTTCTCATCTGAACATGCTTACCTACATCTTTGTTTTGCTGGAAAACACTAGCAGCTTTGTTCCGGTTTGTGTTCTTGAAAAAGTGAATTTCACATCACAAAAAAGCAGACTTTCACAAACACAGTTAAAACTTGACTATACAGATATATGGCTGTGGGCAGAGTTTGCCTGCAATCCTGCATTCTAACTACTACACCTCCACGGCTCCTACAGTGCAGTAGTCTTGCTATTTCTAAATAAAACATCAGGGCTAAATAATTTTTTTCTCATTTTTTTCCAGCTCCTGGGCATCATTTTTGCCTGTTGTCTCATGAAAGGAATCCGCAGTGGCTATGAGGTCATGTAATCGTTTCTGTTCCTGTACATCTGGCTGTTACGAGGCCCAATCACAAAACTCTGGAATACTTTTTGTCTCCATTTCTGGGGATACAGTTGACCATCATGTGCCAATGGGACAGGGTTGGGTGAATGCCTCTTCTGTTGCCTGTTAGGAAAATATATGCTGCCCTCAAAGGATTCACACGTTGCCTTATCTCTCTTTTTTCCTCTCCATAATGGGCAGATTTAAATCCATTCCTTGCACCCCACTGCAACTCCTAGACCTTGCATTATCCTTCATGTGAGACTTGTGTGCCACCTACTGGGCATCTGGTGATATGTTACTGGTGCCCTTAATAGATGTGAGCAACCATATTTAAAGACATTATTCTACCTTATGAGTCCTTTCAAGTAGACTGTCTTATGTGTTCAGCTATATTTCTCTTTTCCTTTGGAAAGGTAAACTCTTGATTCTATATAGGTTATAATAAGGAAAATTGTCAGGGCTAATATTTTTAGTCAGTAATTCACTATTTGGAAAATAAAAGATATTGTTTCACCCACGTGTCGTGACTTATTTGTATTGTGCCTTTTCTCCATTGACCATTTTTTAATTTTGCCTCATCCTATGACTCTCTTAAAAAAGAGGATGGTTGGTAGAACACGGCTTCTTTACGTAATACTGGAATTAGATAGGATATAATCAGCTG
Source organism: Ptyas mucosa (assembly GCA_012654045.1). Taxonomy (NCBI): domain Eukaryota; kingdom Metazoa; phylum Chordata; class Lepidosauria; order Squamata; family Colubridae; genus Ptyas; species Ptyas mucosa. The sequence continues at coordinate 4,510,437 of WNWU01000020.1, forward strand.
TAAACAACTCCTGCACTGCTTCAGAAATTAGGAGACCTTATTTAACATTGAATTATAGGGTGTGTTTGGATCAAGTAGGTTCTTGATGTGGGTGTATGTATTTTTACCCTTTACAGATAGTCCTTGACTTACAGCCATTTGTTTAGTGTCTGTTAGACATTACAGTGGCACTGAAAAAAGTTACAACTGGCCCTCACACTTGGAACCATCACAGTATCCCCATGGTCAAATGATTGAAATTTAGGTGCTTGGCAGCCAGCATGTATTAATTATTATTTATTATTATTATTTATTATTTATTAAATTTATATACCGCCCTTCTCCCAGGGCGACTCAGGACAGTGAACAGCCAGAATTAAAATACATACCACATTAATGGTGGTAGCAGCATCCCAAGGACATGGAATCGCCATTTGCAACCTTCCCTGCCAACTTCTGACAAGCAGTTAATGGAGGAAGCCAGATTTGCTTAACAACCATGGCAAAAAAGGTCATACATTCACTTAACAACTACCTTGCTTAGCAATGGAAATTCTGGTCCCAATTGTGGTTGTAAATTGAGGACTGCCTGTATTGAGAAGTTTGAATTGCGTTCCTTTCTTCTGCTTCTTCCTCTGTTTGGCTTTCAACAGGACTTTAGTTCTTGGTCATTATTAAATTACTTCCTGTCTGGGCTTTCATGAGCCATGACAGTCATAGCCATGTTCCTAGATTAGCACCATGAAAGAAGGCTCATCAATCTCTGTTGGCTCTAAAAGTTACCCTTTCTCAGTAAAGCTAATACCATGTTAAATTTCAACGTAAGCAATAGATTATTTTTATCAAATGTATGTGGTTATACCAGGAACTTCCCATGGTGCCCAAATTGCCCTCTGATAGCCGTTGTGAAGAATTGCAAGTTCTTGTCTTTTTTCCTCTTGCCTCTATCTCGAATCATCGGATACAATCTGCTTTTAGTGTTTCTGTGTACCTGGTTGCCCTTCCTTAACAGTTGCTGCTAAGTAGTAGTACATTTGTGCTAGGTTTGCTGGCATTTTTGAAAAAATCAGGTTAATATACACACACCTTAACAGAGCTGCCTAGCTAAAAATAGAATTCTAACTTTAAGAACTATTTTTGCCTGAAGCAGAGTCAAGGAAAGGCTGTAAGGTCATCCTTTGGGCTCAGTGAAAAATTGAGAGACTTTTGGTTGAATGTAACTCAAGTTGGTTGAATGTAACCCAAGCCGCCATACTGAATCCTAATGAACTTCCATTATCCATCAGGATTGAAACTTGGAAAGCATGCTAACTCTGGGGAAATGGTTTTATCCTAAACGTGTTTAGGTGTCCACTTCTCCATACGTTCACCTAACCTCCAGTTGAACCTTTGCATCTATTCCTCCTCTAAATAGAAGACTTGGGCATGTGTACAAAAAGGTAGTAAAGGTTTAGCAGATTATGGACTGGAGATCATCTTTGAGTTCTCTTGGATATTTGGGGGTTCCACAACAAAAGAACCAGTAGAGATTTTTACTCTTAGCTTTTAACATTCCCCACGGAGTGTATGGATGCATGAAAGTTGGACCTTTGGGCAATCTACAACCTACCACAATAGTTAGCAGGTCTTTTGGAGTACTTCCTATAAGGCAGTGATGGCGAATCTTTTCTGATTCACTGAGTGCCGAAAAGGGAGCATGCGCTCGTACACGCTTTGTGCATGCACTCATCTGGGCCACAACCCAGAGGAGCTGCCCAGGGCGCATATGCGTGCCCAAAAATGAACTTCCGGTTTCCAGTGCACACATGCATGCTGGCCAGCTACTCTTTCAGGTTTCTGGCACGCATGCAACGATCAGCTGGCTGGCACACATGGTCATGCAGGAAAACGGAAGACCAGCTCTACCATTTTCCGGCACTGTTGCATGCAAAAAGGCCAGCTGATTGTTGCACACGCATGCACGCCAGAAACCCAGAACAAGAACGGGCGACGCGTGTGCCAGGCAACATGGCTCCGCATGCTACTTCGGGCACTTACAGCTCACGGCTATAAGGTCTTCCCAAGTTCTGCCTCTGAAAGTCTGCAACAGTGGTGTGATTTGGTGATGGGAGTTAAGACAATGAACTGTAAGTGGTTGGACATTCAGAACACTGGTTTTACTTTAAACTTTTCCTCCAAGGCTGCAATTAAGATTTAAATATTGTCCTTTCCTGTATCCTCATGTGTACTTCAAGAGTCTCACTAAAAAAGCTTACGCTTGAAAAAAAATGGTAACTACTTTTTGTCAGGTACTTTTATGTTGGCACTGATTACTCAATTCATTTGCCCTTCTGCATCCAAATAACCCTGTTCTTCATGATCTCTCAGCATCTGGATAGCAAGTAGCTTACAATATGGAAATGTTTCCATACCATCCTGTGAAACCAGAGCTGGCAAGACAACAGCTTTCTTTGAATAATCCTTTTATTGGTTTACTGGATTTACTGGTTTTCAGGAGTATGAATGGTCAACACTTAGGCCTCAAGCTTGATCATAATGGAGCAGCTTTTAGTGCATCCGCTGAGCTGGCTTTGGTAAGATGATAGACAGGGAAATATCCACCAAAAAGGAAGGTAGATAAGAGATTGGCAGCCACAGAAACTTAGCGTCCCATCCTGCACTGTAACGAGAGCGAGGGTGCTTAGCTTGAAGGGCGTGTTCCATGCAGTTCGTCACTTTGCTGAGATCAGAATCACAGATGATGTTCATGATAAACTTCTGGACTTTCAAGTCTACAGAGAGATGGAAATCATCAGAAATTAAACTTTCTGCCTGATACTTAACCCTATCCTGATAAGAGGTTACTGTTTTAGGATGTCTTTTGTCTTAATGTAAGATACTGACTCCTTGTTAGCTGGTCCCATCAAGCTAACACTTGACTTCTCCTAGACCTACATTAACTGTCTTCAATCAGATGATCTTCAGTCTAAAGGCAGCTAGTTAAAGGCAGATGTTTATACTCCCGACAGTATAAAATGATGGGAGTCCAATTCTTTTGATGGGCACCATGTTAAGAAAACTGTTCTCCGTTCTATATTTAACTAGCAAACTGCAAAATTTGACTGAAATCACGGCTGGGATGCAAGACTTATCTGCACCATTCTTTCAATGGTTGTTAGAACAGACAGGAAGTTTCACATGCAGATGAAATGGTCTCCTAGCACTTGCCATGCTGAAAAGCCATGGTGTTGCAGTGGTTAGAATACAGTACTGCAGGTTAACTCACTGCTCACTCCAGGAGTTCGATCCTGACAAGCTCTCAAGGTTGAGTCAGCCTTCCATCCTTCCAAGATCAGTAGAATAAGAACCCAGATTGTTTGGGGCAATATGCTGACTCTGTAAACCTGCTAAGAGAGGGCAGTAAAGCACTGTGAAGTGCTATTGCTATGCACCTACTGAAATTTAGGAGCTAAATATACAGAGCCTGTAGTACAGTGGTTTAAAGCACCCTGTTATTAACATCTATTAACATCTGCTGCTTGCAATTACTGCAAGTTCGAATCCCACCAGGCTCAAGGTTGACTCAGCCTTCCATCCTTTCTAAGGTGGGTAAAATGAGGACCCAGATTGTGGGGGCAATAAGCTGACTTTGTATAAATATACAAAAGTATGAAGGCTATTGCTTAACGCACTGTAAGCCGCCCTGAGTCTCCGGAGAAGGGCGGCATATAAATCAAATAAAAATAAATAAATAAATAAATACCAAATTTTGAAAGCTTTTTTTAAAATGCAAAAGTAAGGATGAAAATGGGAGCAAGGCAGTGGTGGGTTGGTCCCGGTTCTGTCCGGTTCTACAGAATGTCATAATTGATGATCTGCGCCAGATGACATAATTGATGTCATAATTGACGATCTGCGCATGCACAGAAGTGTGCGAGCGAAGCGCGTGGGCACGCTCCCGGTGTAGTAAAGGTAAGTAGAGCCCACCCCTGGAGCAAGGCCTACCCAAAATGTTTTTTTTTCCCCAGAGTGATTTCAGTCCCTTTTTGCAGGTTTTAGTATTTTGAGAATGGAGATGGGAATAAAAAATCCCTTTAAACCCTGCAATATGGCTATGGCCACGGTGCATTTGTTTGGAAGAGATTTTACAGAAAATGGCTTCAAATGGGAGTGAATGAATGAATGAATGAATGAATGAATGAATAAATAAATAAATAAATAAATAAATAAATAAACAAACTTTATTGTCATTGTATGTGTATACACAGTATACACATACAACAAAATTTACTTGACACCCAAAGACCAAGTCCCACACACATAATCCCCAAACACACTCCCACCCATCACAATTCCCCACCCCTAAACCACCCGAACATCCACACAACAGACCAAGTAATACTGTCTAACAGCTCACTGATGGTGGCCCTTTAGTTGATTGTTGGGTGCAATTATAGCTCTGGGATAAAAACTATCCCAAAAAACATGTGGTCCGAGTTTTAATTGTTCTGTATCTTCTGCCAGAAGGCAACAGTCCAAAAAGATTGTAAGCAGGATGGGAAGAGTCTCTGAGAATGTTATGCAACTTCCTCAAACAGCGAGATTTGAAGATGTTGTCCAGGGCTGGTAGCTGGAGTCCGATAATATTCTGGGCAGTTTTAATGATTCTCTGTAGAGCTTTTTTGTCCGCTACAGAGCTGCTCCCATACCATGCAAGAATGCCATATGTCAGGACACTCTCAATGGTGCTGCTATAGTAGGACAGAAGTAGATGCTGAGATAGATTTATCTTCCTGAGCATTCTCAGGAAGTACAGCCTCTTCTGTGCCTTCTTCACAAGCATGTTAGCATTCATAGTCCATGAGAGGTCCTCTGAGATATAAGTGTCCAGAAATTTAAAACTATCCACCCTCTCCACCTCCTCACCATTTATGTACAGTGGTAGATGTACATCTTTCTTCCTCCTGAAGTCAATTATAAATTCCTTAGTTTTTGTGGTGTTAAGTGTGAGATTATTTTCATTACACCACAATGTCAGCCCTTGTACTTCCTTCCTGTAAGCAGACTCATTGTTCTTATTAATGAGCCCCACCACTGTTGTGTCATCCGCAAATTTTATAATTGTGTTGATGTTATACAGTGGGGTGCAGTCGTGTGTACAAGGAATAAAGGAAAGGGCTTAGCACACAACCCTGGGGGCTCCTGTGATTAGTATCAGAGTAGAGGAATGATGAGATCCCATCCTTACTGATTGTGGCCTACCTCTCAGAAAATCCCTTATCCACAAGCAAATCCTCTGATTTATACCCAAATTGGACATTTTAAAAAACAACCTGTTGGGTAAAATGGTGTTAAAGGCAGAGCTATAATCCACAAATAATAGCCTTGCATATGTCCCCTGTTTTCCTCCCTGCTTCCACTCGTATTCTAGTATGCATCAGTACTCACAATTGCGAAAGAAACTTTCACCATAGCTCTGCTGAGCTTCAGGAGTCATTCGGTCCCAGTAGTGCCTCAGAGCAGCCTCTATCGTTTCAAGATTAGTCATGGCTGTTTTGAAAAAGCCTGGCTCTACAATGGAGACTTTTACCCCAAAATGATACATGTCCCTCCTGAAAAAAAAACAACCCAAAATATTGTGAAGGATTGAATCATATTCTTTATACCAATACGTAAAGCTTCCATAACATTCCTTGAGTCCCCAATAATGGGGTTGTCGGTTAGTTGTTGCCACAGATTTTGTATGACCAACATGCCTATTTAGCGATAGCTTTACCTCTCAAAAAACAACAGGCACCATAAAAATCTTTGAAAATGGGAAAACAGCCCAGTCTGAATGGTTATAAAATGGGTTAGCATAAGACATCTGTTTTAATAAGAGTAATTGTTACACTAAGAGCAGGCATTAGGGAGACTCTGAAAGGCTATTGTGGACCTAAGGAATGAGCACACATCAAGGCCACCTACCTGAGGCTGTCAGAGAAGGCCTCCACTGTGTATTTGGAAACGCAGTAGCCACCACCGTTGGCTGAAACCCGCCCCAGGACGCTGGAAACATTGACTACTCGGCCACGTGCTCGCTTGAGCAACGGCAGGAAGGCCAACGATACCTCGATCATTCCAAAAGTGTTGACAGACATGACTTTGCGGTAGTCTTCCACGGTCATCCATTCCGTGGGGCCAATAGAACTGCCTAAACCTGCATTGTTCACCAGACCAAAGAGTCCTGGGAGATGATTGAGAGAGAGAGAGAGGAAAATGAGAAAAATCATCCTGCTGTTGGCTAAACAAACTGCAAAGGAATTCCTCTTCAGCTACTGTGGTGTTTTTCTGTTTATGCTACAACATCAGTTGTAGGGAAGCCAACTGATCATGGTCTCATGTGGCCCCAATTTGTGTACTCTGCACCAAGCCAGGGTAAATGGTTGGGTGCTATTCATAAAAATAATCTCCCTTACCAAGATACTAGTGAGAGACCTAGATTTATCTCTGATCCCACACTGGATCATTGGATATAAGTTGCACAATGGGTGTGCAAGTAAGATGTAGGATCAGAGATAGATTAGGAATTCTGTTAAGGTATGTTGGCTAACAGAATCATGGACTGAAATGACAACTTGAGTTGGTACTGAAGGCTTTCAAAATCTATTCTGGTGCTGGTTTGTCTAGAACAGTTCTGGACTTCATAGTACCCATGACAGCTATAGGTCTAACCCAACTGGGAACATATAATATAGGTCTTGTGTTTGTTTTGGTGTTTGTTTTGAATATCTGAGATGGTCTGTGGGTGGGGGCACCTCACCTCATTTTTTTTCATTGTCTTGGATCACCGTGTGGTTAAGGTTGAATTAGTGGCAATGGACTAATAGTCTATCTGTAAAGATTATCGGTCCAAGATTCCAAGGCAACATGGAAAGGTTTTGGACTGATTGCACTAGTTACCATTATCCACGATTATGGTTAGTACATAGAATATAGATCCATCAATACTGTTGTTCTCAAGGATTTTGTTTGAACCCTTTTAAAGGTAGCTCTATACTACCTCAGTGGTTAAAGACACTGAGCTTGTCAGCTGGAAAGCTAAGAGCATGTGTTCAAAACCAAGTGCCACATGATGGGGTGAACTCCTGTTCTTCCCCCAGCTCCTGCCCACCTAGCCGCTTAAAAGCATGCAAATGTGAGTAGATAAATAGGAACCACTTTGGTGAGAAGGTAACTAGTGTTCCATAAGCCTCAGCGTATACTCATGCTGGCCACAGGACCACAGAAATGTCTTTGAACAACGCTGGCTTGCTCAGCTAAGGAAAAGTCAGACACAACCTTTACCTTTATACTACAGGTATGAAATGTGGGCTGAAGCACCAAAGCAGACTACACGTGCAGGTGGAGGAAGATCTGACAAATCTAATAAATGTGCAGCAAAATAGCAGTGTTCTCCCTGAATGTATTGCATAGGCAACCTCATGGCCGGTTGAGTAGTTCTGTTTGTAAGAGAACTACCTTGTACCTCTTCCACTTTTTCCTCCTCTCAGACCGCTGGAGGATTTATACCATTTTTTTTCCCGCTTCAAATTCTATTTTATTTTTTTACAAATATATCAAATCAATGTGTGAACAGTGTGGCCCCTGGGTGTCTTTCATTCTATTACAAGCAAAACTAATAAAATTCATCATAATTATTACATTCAACCAACTTACATTTTTCTAATAATAATGCACGTTTATATTATGCTGCAATCTATCGTTATTCAATTGTTCCATCCTTCCCCGTGTTGTGACTTTTATTTTATTATATAAAAATGTATACACTAATATTCGACTTATGCCATTTTCTATAAGGGATTATATTATAGATGAAGGCATCTTTGCATCTTTGAGCCTATCCGGGTGTCACCTTTGGTATACAGTTAAGAGTAGGGTATCTTGTCACTTTTTGTATATAATAGATTGGCTTGGATTTATGATACAGAAGGAGAGTGACTGAGCCCTTGAAATGGTGCATTCCACTGCTTGTCCTCTGGATCCTTGTCCAACTTAGCTTGTACCTTAGCCTGGAGCTTTCTAGTGACACCTGACTAACATCATGAATGCTTCTCTGAGGGAAAGCAGGATGTCTCCTTTTTTAAAAAAAGAAGCAATTACAAGACCATCCTTAAGAAGCGTGCCCCGAATTTCTCAGAGATAGGCAATTACAACAAGGTGCTAGCCTCCCACAGTTGGGTAAGGTAAGAGCATGGTGACTTTTCAAGATGAGACAAACCTGACCCAATTAGACTCAGGGCAGGCTATGAGGCTGAGACTGCTTTGATTGGTCTGCTGGAAAAATCTGATTTTATTGGGATTCTCAGGGAAGGTATGGTGAACTAAAGATAGCTTTATGAAAGCAGACCCTGTGACAACAACAGAAACGAAGAAACTGGTGAATTCTGAGAAGTCCACACATCTTTAAGCTGACAAGGTTGAGAAACCTTGGTTTATAAGAATAGTGTGTTGAGTATCTATATAGGAAAGCTGAAGTAGCTCAAACAGCTAATTCTATTCCTGGTTCCACATACTTTCCTGTCTTCTCTTTGATCCCTGATGGGGTGAAACTCACCTTTTTGACCCACTTCAGCTTTCACCCATTCCACTGCTTTGGAGATGCTTTCCGAGTTGGTAACATCAATCAATGTGGTGCGCAGGTTTGGCGAGCTGGTGCGGTCCAAGTTATCAGCTCCTTTCTGAGTCAAGCAGCCTGCCAGCACGTGGAAACCCTTCTTGTCAAGTTTCTTGGCTAGCATGTTCCCAAAACCCGTGTCACAACCCGTGATGAAAACATACTTGTCTTTGAAGTTGCTCAAAACCTGCTGGTCACGGAAGAACCAGACCATAGCCCAAACCACACTGATGAGTAGAATGCAGCACCACATTGTAGGCTGAAGGCCTGCAGAGATGGGAAAATAGAATGGGACCTCAGTATTCCCACTTTTGTCATCTTCCGAGAGTCTAAACGGCACTTATCTAACTCAATCCACACATGCCATATTTTTTTCAGGGAGAAGCAATCTGGGGATTTCCATTTATTTAGAATCATGACATCCATCAGCCATAGTCAATACAATCAGGGCACTCAATGTCTATGGAGATTCTCAGTCATCCAAGTCATGGTTGTCCCAAAGGAGCTTTTCCAAAGACAACTGGACTTTCTTGGGTTTTTCCTTTGAAAATGTTTCACTTCTCACCCAGAAAGCTTCTTCACTGAATAAAAACTTGATGGGAAGCGTAATGTTTTCAAAGGGGAAAAAAACCCCAAGAAAATCCAATTGCCTTTTGGAAAAGCACCTTTGAGACAAGTGGCTACTCATTAAAGGATCTGCAGGCCTACAGAGATGGAGGTCATGAGGTTGTCTGAGCCTGCATCAATCATTAGGATTCTAGTTCCAGAATAATGCCCTTGAGGGACATTGATCAAGTTGCTGGTATTTAAGCAGCCCTATTAATTATCTTGCTAAACATCTATGCTAATTGAAATAATGGCAAACGGAGCTACTAGAAAACAGTTAATGAATCATCAACACAATTTAAATTTTTAGGGAGCCTTCCAAAGAGGGAAACTAGAAATTAATATATTCTCACCTAACAGCTTTTGTGTTGCAAATAAATAGAAGAAATGGACTGGATGAACCTGATCCAAATGAGCACTGTGCTATGATGTGGAGTAAGGGTTCAATCTGTTGATTTAGTACCCAAGTAAGTGTGGACTCTTATATTTCAAATAGAGTGAAATTGCTTAATAATCCAGTGGGATGTTCTCTTCAATAGTAAACATCAAATGTGTTTCTACTGGTTCAGATTTGGGACTCCATTTTAAGGTCCAAACTGCAGCATTCTACCATCTGTGGCATCTAATTTGTGACACTTACATTTAGAAGGATCATTACAGACAACTCATTAAGTCAAACTCAGTTCCTAAGAATCTGATATCCAGTTTTCTCTTGAAGGGAAGATTCAGTTATGAATAGTCGAATACTCAAGGATAAGACCCCTCCCTCCTCCGGAATTCCAGTTTAAACTATTAAATAGGTTTAATAGGCCAGTTTTGTAACTGGCTTTGGTCCTGCTTAATGTGTGTCCAGTTTTATGCTCCATTCTAGTAAAGCTCAGGAGGAGATTAAAGGATTAAATTGACATTTACACAAGTTGCATACAGTATACAGTTTGGATGGTTTCTCTTACCCTGGAGTGGATCACAACCCTAGAGCCTCCCATTCATATTAGGATGAGGATAATTCTGCAAGAATATGTGTCACATCCCTGAACTTCATAAGCTAATTATTTGCACATTACCATGAATTTTTTGCACGCGCTTTTCGGTAACTGTATTTATATAAAACAATAGAATATAGAGTTGGGAAACATGTTGTGGAAACCCAGCCACCTTCTTAACAAGTTTTTGTCGGCATACATAATATAAGTGTAGCATTTTGCATGCTGTGTGAACCCAGGCAACTTACAACGCAGTTCAAAAATTTAGCTGTTAGTTAGAGGGTGACATTGACACCAACACATGCATACAAGGCTACAGATATTACGGAATTTTGCATTCAAATCCAGTCCAATTATTGTGGCACCTGAATTTCTTCCTTATCCTGGACAGTTTAAACGCAAGAAAAATAACAAAGAAGCATTTAATTCCCCAATTCTATTGCCCGTGACAATTTCCTTATTCTGCCAGATTGGGCTAGCCTTGACTTTACTTGGCACAGAAATAGTTATAATTTTCCATCAGAGCATAACAGGAAAAATGACTAGTGGTACCCAAAAGATGGATGCAAGATGCAGAAATGGCTTTTTGCTTGGCTTAAAAAAAAGGTAAAGTCTAAATCTATCGGCATTTGCTACTTCACAACAAAGCAACATGTCCTGTTCTTCAATCAGCTACATTTCTTCTCTGTTACTACAATTAATTATATGTTCTTTTTGCACTCTTTAGAGCAGGGGTTCCCAACCAGGGGTGCTTGCACCCCCTGGAGGTGTGAGACAATATTCCAGGAGGGCTGAAAACTTGGGTTTAGAAGTTTCAAAATTATAGTGTATAATTATATGCATATAATTATTTGTTTTTTTAAGGGGTGTGAGAATATATCAGAAGTGTTCTAGGAGTGCGGGGTATAGAAAAGGTTGGGACCCCTGCTTTAGAGGATCATTAAGACAATTCCTTCCTTCCTTTCCTTCAATGAAACAAAAAGTATAACCATCACTGATCTTGAGTTGCTAGTTCTTTATTGGCAGGGATAGATACCCATTCATGATTGATAACTCTTAACGAGATCTCCCTGTTTCACTCAATCACTGTGCTTTTTTTTTTTTACTTGTAAACTGCCCAGTGTCACTCAGGTAAGGTGGGTGGTGTAAAAATGTAATAAATATGTTCTAAGAAAATGTAGAGGTTAGGTGAAATAGGTATGTATATTTTCTCTACTCCACTCCTGGACTATTCCAGGGATGTTACAGTGTCAATCTACCCTCATATGTTAACGCATTCAATAAACAGTTCTCTTTGTATTTTAGGATCGTGACCCAAAACACAAGCACAATACAAGTGAAGAAAGAAAAAACTGATTGGCAGAATGAGCTCTGTCCATTAATGGAGAACATTACAAAATGATTACTCTTTAAGATGCTCAAGAATGTTGCAATTTTTCCTATAATCCACTATTTCCTTTTAATCAGGCTATAAACTGGAATGCTAACAGCTCTCCTCAAGCGAACCTAAGGAGACAAAATTCTGTAAACCAGGCATAAGGCAAAAGATATAAGGGCATATAGTGGCAGAAACAAACACTACATCCTATTTTAAAGTAGAAATTCTCTCCCCCCCCCTCTTAAATATTACTAATTGTCTACTTTCCTTCTGAAGATTAAACCTGGGATTCCAATTTCTCATTCTCTGTTTTCATCTTGCACAGCTAGGCTTTTGATTCCTGAGATAGTTCCTATCTACAGACTAAAATGGGAAGAGTTTTTTTCAGGCCAGGTTCCCACCCCCACCCCCATCCCAGTTTACCCAGTTTTCAGCCTTGACTATACTGGCTGAATTTCCTGGCTATAACTTCCTACCCCCCCTATAGGCTTGCAATCTTGCAAGATGGAAAATATAATGAGTCAATTAGAAAATCCCTGTGATTGGACACTGAGCAACGTCAACTCACCTCCCGCCCCCGTTGTTCCTCCTTACCTTTTCCAAAGATAAGCTTAGGGAGATAACTTCAGCAAACTGCCCGCTCAAAGCAACAGCAAGTCCCTACTCTGTTTAAGAGCCTTTAGCCTTTAGTGGGTAACAGTTCTGCTCCTTGTCAAAGTCCACGAGGGGCAGAAGCAGAGCCCTTCCCAATCAGGACTCTGGTGGAGGATGCCAAGGGCAGCGATTCAGCCCAGCATTTAACTCTTGCCGCTGCTGCTAAGAGTCAGAACAACAAAAAGAAATAACCCGTTTCCCTCCAATGGTGCAAATTCCAATGCAGTCTCTTGTGAAAGGGAAGGCGGAGAATGAAAAAAAATCAGGACCGAGCCTGTGTGAAGAAATGGGTTGAAGAAATGAATGTGTAGCCTGAGTTCTTGGAAAAGGAAGCAGGGCAGAATGGCAGTCAAAGGTAGTTGATATTCAAGCAATCATGATAGAATGCAGCTCACTTGTTAATAATCCCAGCTCAAAGTTAAGTGTATGTTCTGTTTTGGAACTTCACAATAAGGGAGGTAGATGTAACTGAGAGACCGCCTCTTTCCCCAAGAAAGCTTCATGGTTAAGACACCCCCCCACACACACACACAACACACACACACACAGAACTGCTTTATCATAGTCTCTTCCTATCCAGAGCTGGCAGGAAGTCATGCTGACTTAAATCTTGTTGCCTCTGCAAACTTGCCCTTTATACGCTTTGAATAGGTCCATGTTACCCTATTATCTTCTAGCTTTTAACTTGCGCTATACTAAGGGTTCGAGAGTCTGGTAGCACCTGAGGTTGACCAATAGACCTTTTGATCAGTGGTGAAATCCGAACCGGTTTGCCACCGGTTCGCTGGCCGCGCATGCACAGTGGGAGACAAATGTGTGATGTGTGCACGCGCATGCACGGTGCACACCAAATGTGCGCTGCATGCACATGCACATGCAGAGTGCGCAGAAAACGCACACTGTGCGCACCCACATGCACAGTACATGGAAAAAGGAGGCTTGGGAAGGTAAGTATAACAGCGAGGGGGGGAACAGCTGTGTCGCGTGATTTAGATTCACTAGATCGCTAGATTCACTAGATTCACTAGCAATTTTAAATCGCACGGCATAGCTGATCGTTGGAAATATCTGTTCAGAGGAACCGGTAGGATTTTTTACTACCAGTTGGCCCAAAACTGGTAGTTTTTATCACTGCTGGTTCACCCGAACCGGTGTGAATCGATAGAATTTCACCGCTGTTTTTGATCACTAGGGGGCAGCATAGAATTAGGTTTTTATTTGTATCTTGACTATCATCAAGTGGTCCTCTGTATTTGTGCAGCCAATGGATAAATGGCGTTGAAGAATCTGACTTGGAGAAGGGGAATAAGCTACGGAAATCAGAATGGGCACCATAAACTATCCTAAGAAGATTATGCAAGAAGAGAAATTGAGGAGCTATTGCTCTTGGGAGATACACATACACATACACACACAATTCTCAGGCATATTTCAGCAGGAATTCTGTGTTGAAAACCATTCAACTATTTTAGAATGATTTAGGAATTCATTTCTTGTCTTAGTGCCATTATAAGCAAACCACTCCTTTCATCTTTCTGAGAGCTCATCAGATATACAGCTCTAAATAGATGGAAGTTAATTCGGAGTTATCCATGGTGATGTACATATATTCCTATTTAATTTCTCTTTAGCATCTCCCCTATCCTTTTAGGGACCTGGGAAAGAAAACTGAAATTTTATTCTCAGGAAGAAGGGAGAAACAGCAATAGCACTTAGACTTATATACCGCTTCACAATACTTTACAGCCCTCTCTAAGCGGTTTACAGAGTCAGCCTATTGCCCCCAACAATTTGGGTCCTCATTTTACCCACCTCGGAAGGATGGAAGGCTGAATCAACCTTGAGCCTGGTGAGATTTGAACTTCCAAATTGCAGGCAACCAGCAGTCAGGAGAAGTAGCCTGCAGTACTGCACTCTAACCACTGCGCCACCGTGGCTCATACAGGATATACCAATTCTCCTCTGCTGGCTGCAAGAAGCCATTGCAAGAAGGGAGAAGGTTTCTATATCCTCCTCCCTGAATACTCCAGTATTGATATATCAATAACTTACTCCTTGTGGAGCTATATAGCATCACTTAAGGATCAGTATTCCAACCTGAATACAGGTAGTTGTTGATTTGCAACCATTTGTTTTGTCATCATTCAAAGCTACAACGGCACTGAAAAAAATAGTGCCTTTATGATTGTTTTTCACTTATGACTGTTGCAGCATCCCCATGGTGACGTGATCAAATTTCAGACACTTGGCAACTGGCTCATATTTATGTCCGTTGCAGTGTCCAAGGGTCATGTGATCACCTTTTGAGACCTTCTGATAAGCAAAGTCAATGGAGAAACCAGATTCATTTAACAACCGTGTTACTAACAACTGCAGTGATTCACTTTAACAACGGTGGTAACCAAGGTCGTAAAACGGGCCAAAACTCAGTTAACAACTGCCTTGCTTAGCAATGGAAATTTTGAGCAGAATTGTGGTTGTAAGTCGAGGATTGCCTGTAATACATTTACAGGGCCTCAATCATTGCTGATAACATCAAGGATGAGAAGCAAAGAGAAATGAAATCCAGGCTTCTTACAAAAACCTATGAAGGGTTTTATGCTTTCGCAGAAGAGAACAGAAGAGAGAGAGAGAGAGGGCTTAGAAGTGAAAAAGGCCTTTGTTGCTTAGTTCAACTCGTTAGAAGATTCTAAATAAGAGGTCTAAGCTGCTGAGCTTTATGCAAGTAAAGAAAGTGGCCATGAATTCTTCGTGTGTGAAAGCCCCTTACTGGTAAAATATCTTAACAAAATGGAGTCTAAGGTACCCTTTTTTGCAAATTTGTACGGTGCTATCCAAGAAGAAAAAATATATTTAATCCAAGAAAGAACAGGTAGTGAGATATGCTTGCCTTAACCCCGTTACAGAAGCATAGCCAGTTTGACCTTGTACTTAGGTGAGTTCAAGTCCCGCTTTAGGCACGAAAGCCTGCTGGGTGACTTTGGGCCAGTCACTATCTCTCAGCCCAACTCACTACACACAGGGTTTGTTGGGGTGCGTGCAGGGGTGAAATGTAAAATTTGTTACTATCGGTTCTGTGGGCGTGGCTTGGTGGTGGTGGTGGTGGTAATGTGATTGGGTGGGCGTGGCCAACTTTTTTTTTTTTAACTTTTCAAAGCATTTTTTCTAATGCTTTGAAAAGCCTCTGCCAATCAGGCAACTCAGCCGGGATCGTCAGAGACTTTTCAAAGCATTTTTTTTACCACCTCTTCGGCCAAGAGGTTGCAGAAAAAAATGCTTTGAAAAGCCTCTGACTATCCCAGGTGAGCCGCGCGATCATCAGAGGTTTTTTTTTTTTTACTTTTAAAAGCATTTTTTTGTGGGAAGAGGTTATAGAAAAAATGCTTTTAAAAGTTAAAAAAAAAAGCCTCTGATGATCCTGCGGCTCAGCTGGGCATGGGGGGGGGGGGCGCAGGGATTTTTGCTACCAGTTCTCCGAACCACCCGCCACCATTGCTACTGGATTGGGCAATCCGGTCTGAACTGGGTCTCAGGTATGCCGGGCGGAATGGCAAACACAGCAACAGCCCTGTCAGCTCTCAGCGGCGCGCTGGTTTATTTGTGTCTGCTCCGGTTACACGCTGTGATTCGCAGGAACGAATGAAATCGGCGCTACAGACTCCTGGAACGGGGCGTTTATATAGCACGCCCATTCATTACATAGTCAAATACCACGCCCGTTCATTACATAGTCAAATACCACGCCCATGTGTCTCAACATGCCCCTTCTTTCCGGTGGACGGCTCCTCCAGCATCAGCAGAGTGCAACCGCACAGCACGTTCCGGTCATCCTTTGAAAAGTTCCTTAACCCGGCGTAACCCGATGTCACCACCCCTCACCCCTCACCCCGCACGCGATTGCCTACACCCAGTGCCACCACCACCGTGTAAGTATATATCTCCCGCCGGTGGCATGTTGCGGTAGCGAGTGTCGAGCAGGTTGCTTGGCTCGACAGGCGGCTCCCCTTTCACCATGGGTCCATCTGTAAGAGATAGAGCAACAACATTAGCGTCTAGCTGGGGTTTCTGCGGATGTTGCCTATGGAACCGTTTGATCAGTCTCCTAGCGGTTATATTGTAATATGGTACCCATGACGCTTCCTCTATTGGATAGCCTTTCCACCTTACTAGATAATGTAGTTTTCCCCTCTTCACCTTAGAGTCTAGTATGGTATCAATTTCATATCGTCCCTCTGTGACCGGTCTGGGACGGTCCGACTGGTCCTGGCCTCGTGTAGCAGGCTTAAGGAGACTGCTGTGAAACACAGGATATATTTTCCCCAACAATGGCAGCAGCTTTAAAGCTACGGTCACAGGGTTGATGACCTTCATCACTGGGAAGGGGCCCACATACTTTGGTCCCAATTTCCGGCTGAGAAGTTTTAGTTTGATATATTTTGTGGACAGATAGACCAGATCCCCCACCTGATAGGGTTGCATTGGAGCCCGTTTTTTGTCTGCCTGTGTTTTATATGCGTGAGCTGCTTTCTTTAATGCCTGTCTAACCTGCGGCCATACTGTATTTACCTTGTCAGCCCATTCAGTGGGCATCTGTGTTGTTGATGGAGATTGGTCTACCTCTGGTATTGCTACAAAATCTTGTCCCATAGCAACTCGAAATGGGGTGAGACCCGTACTACTGTGCACGGCATTAGTGTAAGCTACCTCCGCGAAAGGCAATAATGAAGACCATTCGGTTTGTTGATACGAGATGTAACAGCGAAGGTAACGCTCTATCATTGCATTTGCTCGTTCTACAGCCCCATTAGTGCTGGGATGGAAAGCGGAACTAAGGCCCTGGGTTGACCCAATAGCAGAAATGAAGTTTCTCCAAAATCGAGCCGTGAACTGCACCCCTCTATCCGAAATGATCCGGCGGGGTACCCCATATAACCGGTAAATATGGGAATTTTTACGGGAGCATTTCATCCCTGGGTGTGTGGTGGAAATAGGAGGAGGAAGGAACATTGTGTGTGTTTATCACCTTTATAAAAATAATAAAAGTCGGGATATAAATAAATAAACTTATGACCGAAATGCCCAAGTATTTCAGGTTATCCATTTTAAGAGTATCAGCAGAGAAAGGGAAAGAAAGTTAGACCAACTTAGAAGTCAATTCCAACTGGATTTGTCTCTCCCTCAACAATCATTCAGCAACCTTTTACTGGGATATAGCTGAAGAAGCGACAAAATTCCCTCTACGTTAAGAATTGGTTTTCAAGTATGTCTTTTCCCGTCTTGGACATATTTTTTTTTTTTGTTTAACTGCTATGTTTGTTTTTAAGAGATTGTAAATATAACATTAGGGACTCTCTTTTTATTGATATAGAAGCTGCACTGGGAGTCTTTCTACCTGGGATGTGGGCATAAATGCTTTTATAAAAAATCACCTTAAGTTTTTTGCTTGGAAATAAAAGCTAAACAAAAATGAAGAAAATCCATCCCTTGCCGCTCTTCAGCTACAAAGAAGGGAGGCGGTGGGAGTCCCCACAGTTTAGATGCCTCCATATGTTCCAACTGTTTTCCACCTACCTCTGCATGAGTTAAGGAATACAGAAGGAAATGAGAATAAATAAATTGGGAAATCCCAATTAATTTTCTGGCCGTGGGGATCACTTACAATTAATTTATGACTAGTTTGGCCTAGTGGTTATGGCCCCAGACCAGAAAGCAGGAGATGATGAGTTCTAGTCGCAACTTAGCTATGAAAGCTGGCTGGGTGAGCTTTGTCTAGTCCAGAAGTCTTCAAACTTGGCAGCTTTAAGACTTGTGGACTTCAACTCCCAGAATTCAACTCCCAGCATAGCTGGCTGGAGAATTCTGGGAGTTGAAGTCCACAAGTCTTAAAGCTGCCAAGTTTGAAGACCTCTGGTCTAGTCACTCTCTCTCCTAGCCCAACTCTTCATAGGCTCATTGTGAGGATAATAAGGAAGGTGTGTTAAATATGTTCACCGCCTTGAGTTATTTGTAAAAATCATCAAGCAGGACGCAAAGAAATGAAGTTAAGAGAAGGCATATTGGAAGCTCAAGCCCAGCAGTTGAAATCAAATGTGAACCTATAATTGAAAAGGATTTCTATTTCATCTTTAGGGTAGAAACCAAGAATCCATTTTCCACTGCTTCTTTTAGCACGAGCAATATAGGTAGCCCTTGACTTACAAACGTTGATTTAGTGACCATTCAAAGTTACAACAGCACTGAAAAAGACTTATGACCGTTTTTCACACTTATGTCTGCTGCAGCATCCCCATGTTCATCTGATCAAAATTTGGACGCTTAGCAACTGACTCATATTTAGTTGCAGTGTCCCAGGTTCATATGATCACCTTTTTGACCGTCAATGGGGAAGCCAGATTCATTTAACAACTAGGTTACTAACTTATCACAACTGTGGCAAGATAGGTTGTAAAATGGGGCAAAACTCACTTAACAATAGAAATTTTGGGCTTAGTTGTGGTCATAAGTCGAGGGCTACCTATACAGTCTGGTCCGAAAGTATTTGCATTCAGATGCACAAAAACATTCAAAATGTGTGGTTTCCTGATCTCCAAATGAAGCAAATATGGAAAATGGTTCCATATGCAGGTATCTTGATTTGGTAATCTTGTGTTAATTAGAAAGACCAGTGATGTAACAAAAGGCCCAGTTAAGCCAAAAGATACAGATAAGGAAGAAAGGAAAATAAATGGTTTAAATTTTTACAGCCAGACTCTGCCCTAAGTTAGGGAGTCTCAGTACTATTGGAGAAATGCAATTATCGTGATTGTGATGGGCAGAAAACAAATTTAATAAATAATTGACTAAAAAGCTCCCCAATTTTTGCAGCTACAAAAACACATGGAAGGTGCACGAGATCAGAAAAAGAGAAGCAGAATATTTGCTACCTGAAGCCCACTCAAGCCAGAGGTAGAACTGAACATACTAAAGGCAACCCATCTGTGGAATATGGGGCGCTTCCTTGAAAAAAGGATATTTTCCTGGACCGTATTAAAATATCCAGCCTCCTCTACCATAAAGCTAGTGAAGGGAGAGGCAACACTCTAGAAATGGAAACTGAACACTTTTGGCATTCCGTGTCACACCCCTCTTACCCAAGTATGTAGCACATGCCGAATTAAGGAGAGATTAGGACAAATTAAATCTGAGAAGGGCTCCTTTGTTTAAAGGCTTAAAAAACATCGGGGAAGGATTTGAAAACTAAAAGAGGATGAAGAGGCCAGGCTGGGTGACCTTATGAGAAAAAGCTCCAGCCACACTGAAGTTCTCCATCTCCATCAACCCATTCCTCTGTCTGAGGAAGAGAAGGCAGCTTTCTGTCCTCTTTCACCATTTGCCAAGATGGGGTTAAGCAGCTGACAGAACCAGCACCCCCTCCAATGACTCACACCAACACTTGTAATGTAATTAAGCCACCTGCTTTTATTTCATTCTTTCTAACTTCATAGCACAGACTTATCCAGCTTGCATGGAAAAAGCATGGCTTCTTTTCCTTTCCTTGTGGGTATGTGCACTTCCATGCCAGTCTGTTTCATGATTCCTCCCAGCTAGAAGCTGCCCATGGATACTCAGCCAAAGCGAAAGGCCCAATGGTACCTCTTATGCCATCTAGATGGGCCGGGGAGTGGTGGTGGTGGGGAGCTTAGTGCTGCAGAAGAACAGTCACTGAACTAGAGGAAGAGGTTGCAGGCAAGGACTCTGCCATGACATGCCTTCAGTTGGCAACATAGCATGAGAGATGCAATTCTGGTGAACAAGAGAATCTGGCATCTGGATCAAGAAGTGGAAGGCTGCAGCTGCCCTTTGTAAACATATTCCAGAGCGGTGGCAATGGTCCGCATGTCCATCTCGATACTCCGTGCCCAGTTCTCCACATCACCAATTTCCTGCCCAGAGAGAAAAATCAAGATCAAACCCCTGTTCTTTGGCTTCACAAATCCATGCATGCCTGGACCTAATTTTCTAGAGCATCCTTCTGTTCTGACACTGAAATGATTTTAGATGAATTCAAGGATAATGTACGGAAAACAATTTACCATTTTAACAAAGACCTTTGTTAGCCCTTATCTCTTTCACTAAATACACTACAAGGCTCAAACAGTCTTTCATTTCTTTGTCTACTAGACTGTATCTATCTATCTATCTATCTATCTATCTATCTATCTATCTATCTAT
>WNWU01000020.1:4530892-4612216 GCA_012654045.1 Ptyas mucosa
ATCTATCTATCTATCTATCTATCTATCTATCTATCTATCTATCTATCATCCATTTATCTATCTATCTATCATCCATTTATCTATCTATCTATCTATCTATCATCCATCTATCTAGCTAGCTAGCATCTATCTATCTATCTATCTATCTATCTATCTATCTATCATCCATCCATCTATCATCTATCTATCTATCTATCATCTATCCATCCATCCATCCATCATCTATCTATCTATCTATCTATTTATCTATCATCCATCCATCCATCCATCTATCTATCTATCTATCTATCTATCTATCTATCTATCTATCATCTATCATCTATCTATCTATCTATCTATCTATCTATCTATCATCTATCATCTATCTATCTATCTATCTATCTATCTATCCATCTATCATCCATCCATCCATCCATCCATCCACCCACCCACCCACCCACCCATCCTCTCCCTCCCTGCCATTTAGGATGAAGAATGTAGAGATACAAATTCCACAAATGCACATAGACCACTTTTGTCCTTTTTACAGAATCAGTATCTTGAAAAACCTACGACCAGTAGATGGCGCTCTCCCATTACGCCCAGGATTAATCACAGCTTGACAAAACAACAAAGAACATTTGAGAGGACAAGTTAACATTGTTTTGGTAGCGAGTTGCTGACAGTAAACTTTAAATAAAAATGTAGCTACACCTGCTCTTCTCAGATGTCCCAGGTTGCTGATCCATGCCCAGTATGCCACAGTAGAACCAGAGGGCAGACAAGGGTCAAAAGTGCAATTTTAAATGGGCATGTTGCATCAGATTTTTGAAATAGAAATCATAACATAATTCATATTAAGGAAGTTGTAAATGAAGTGCCAGAAGGGAGACCGTCTTGTTGAGATGCTTGCTATTCCTTTCCCCTTCTGGAATTGCCTCTTCTTTTGTATCTGTGAACTGATGGCTCTGTATATGCTGAACCCAGCTGTGATTCCCTCTATTCCCACCCACCAGTCCTTTAAGGCTGACCTAGGAGAGGCTGTGTAATATATGAACCACTGCCCTTCATGCAGGAACTGTGCTCACCTTCAGAGCTTGATTGAAGTTTTCTACCATGCTGATCCACTGGCCCGTTTGCTTGGCAAACTGAGCAGCTTGGATCTGCAGTGTCTTCACCTCGTGGTCCAGCTTCCTTTGGTTCACATAAGCCTGGGCCACCCTGGGAATGAGAGGCTCAGTCACTCTTTAAGACAACAAGGGAGAATCAGAACAGGCTTCCTTTCTTTAAGCCCTCTGCCGCTCTATTTTCTGTTCAAACTTTTCTCCATACTAAGTAGCTTCCCAGCTCAGAACAAGCTAATCCCAGGGGCAGAGGCAGGCGCTGGGAGCTTGTAGACGGATAAATTCCCAAGGATATACTAGATTAAGTATAAAAGCAACATCTGGCAATCATTATATATACAAGGAACATCTGGATCCATTTGTGAATAAGGCAAAGTCAGGTGAAAGATTCAGCATGGTGAGGAAGCTGAACCACTTTGAGTTGAAGAAATTACCCAAAGAAGGGCAGATATAGCAATAGCACTGTGACTTATATACCGCTTCACAATACTTTACAGCCCTCTCTAAGCGGTTTACAGAGTCAGCCTATTGCCCTCAACAATCTGGGTCCTTATTTTACCCACCTCGGAAGGATGGAAGGCTGAGTCCACCTTGAGCCTGGTGAGATTTGAACTGCCAAATTGGGAATAAGGGATATAAGGGAAGGGCAAAATAATAAGAGGTTGTGATGAAGAGGAAAAACAAACCAACTTGCAAACCTCACCAGGCTCAAGGTTGACTCAGCTTTCCATCCTTTCTAAGGTAGGTAAAATGAGGACCCAGATTGTGGGGGCAATAAGCTGGCTTTGTATGAATATGTACAAAAAGTATGAAGGCTATTGCTTAACGCACTGTAAGACGCCCTGAGTCTCCGGAGAAGGGCGGCATATAAATCAAATTAAAAAAACAAAACAAAAACCAGTCAGGGTGTTTCTAAAACTGGCTGCCACATTAATGACGTATAGAAATAAAGCCATTCTGAGAATTCCTTTCACTGCGTATTTTTAGGAAGCAAATTTTCCAGATTGAATAAAAAAAACCTCCAGGAAACTATGATATCCTTATATAGTATAAGGATAAATTATAGCTTCTCATAACGCATAGTCTCAGACCTTACCCAGCATGAGGTAAGTGACTTGTTCAGTTATGACTCAATAAATGAACAGGAATACTTTTCCTGCTTCACTGAATGATGATCATTCTCAACTAATATGGGTCTCTCTGGCAGGCGGAGAGTTAAGAGATAGAGAAAGCAGAACACACAAAGGCCGTTGTAAATCAGAAAGGCAGCACTTTCAGAGTGGAGAGATGCTACTATGTAAACTTTACTTTGTGGAACTAAAAACTCTGAGGCTTTCTCCAAATTTTTTGTCAGCTGCCTAAGAGGAATGTGAGGTATACAGAGCATATGGTTTACTCTAAAATCTTCAATCGCTTAAGATGATGTGAAAGATGTTTCAAAGATCAAACATTTGTGCTGACGGCTACTGTGACTTGTTATACAATGACATTACGTTTAAAAGGTGAACTGCTAGGCTAAGACTGGCTTTGCACGGTTGGATGAACAAGGGTCTTAAATGGCTGAAAGCGATTATCTGAGAACGTTCTCCTGTAATTGCCAGAGGCTCATCTTGTGGAAATTCAGGGTCAAATTTTTTCTGTAACCATCCCAGTTCTCTGGAAAATATTCTCCATTGAATTGAGGCATCTACTCTTCCCAGGCCTTTTTAAATAGGCTTGTAATTGCTTTTCAACTCTCTTATTTTTAATTCTATTGAGGATCTTAAAGCACCAAGAGACCTCAATGATCAGAGAAATATAAGGTAATCTGGATTGTTTAATTGAACTAGGTCAATTAAAGCTCTTTAACAAACTATGGGCTTCTAATACAATCCCTTCTTTAATCAACTGAGTATTTATATGGGTGTTTGATGCTTAATCTATTATACCATTTAAGAACAAGCCCTATATTTCCTATTATCACCTACTGCATTTTTAATGAACTATGCAACCAATTAAACATTTAATTGAATTCTGTAACAATTGTGTTATATTAAGTGAATAGATGAATGTTTTATAAGTGGTATATTTTCAGAAAATATCTTTTAATGTTAAGCTGATAAATTCTCTTTTTCTAACTTGAGGTACGGTAATTGAGTTAATTATCAAATGTTCATATATCTGACATAAAATATACAATAAATCTAGGGAAGAAACAGCAATATTCTGATATTGGAAGCAATCGGACTGAAATGGACTGATACTTTTGATAACAGACTAATGAGATATTTTCATCACAGACATTTTAACTTACATGTTTTCAGTTAAGAAATGTTGATATATAAAGTCAGTATCTATGTGAGATGAAAATCACATATGTAAGCTACAGCAGAAGCTACCATCTTCTGCCAATAATAAAAAGCTAAATATTTAAATAATTCTATTTAATAACAATACTTTTGAGAACAGAAGGAACTGCTTGTAGGTAAGGGAGAAATGTGTGACAATTATAGGGAATATTCTTGAAAATGATTATGCTAAAAATATGGTCTTATATGATTTGTTTTTGACAGATTTACTTGGATGTAATACTTCTGATAGAATCCTTCACCTAGGCTGCCTTACGGATCAACAAGGAAATTAGAAGTCATATTTGCAGATAACTTTCTTCATTTGCAACCCCTAAAAAGGAGGATAAAAAGATGAGGATTTAGTTATTTCTTCTCATTTTTCTTGTAGAAGCCTTGGGGGATCTTGGATGTTTATCTGAAAGGAATCTTTCCACTATAGAAATTAAAACATGATAGTGTTCTAACATGTTTAAGGGGAAGAAAAGTGTTGCCCTACATAGAAAGGAAATAAAAAAAGTTGTCTTGATGTTTATAGATGCAAGCCTACGCAAAAAATAACTTATAACTGCCTCCATGAGGAAAGGGATTATGAATACAATATTAATCTTAGGGGGATACTTTTAAAGCTAAGATAATGTCATTTGAGCTTTTTAGGAACGGGAGGAAATTACTTTCTCATGACACTGCAACACTGAGTACCAGATAGACAAATAGTTCTTTAAATATACTGGATCAATTAATGATGGCTTGGACTAACTGGATCTTGTGAAATAAACAGGAGAGATAAACTAGAGATATTTTATTGAGAAATGGCGAAGTTTTCAGTGCATTCTTCCACAAAATAATCCAAAACAAAACAGTAACGCTTCTGTTGCATTGTCTTCAACTCTTGGTAACTTCATATAGACATATAGTTTTCTTGGCATCAATATGAAAAGAAGTCTATCATTCATCAGTAATAATGAAAACATCTGTAGACAATTGATGAGCAGGGCATATCTAGAACTAGTAGTCAGGATGAGTAAAAGGTGGAGACCAAAAGGCAGAGAATTATTGGTAGTGTGTGAGAGAAAGGATCGTCCTTCTCTTCTTGATTCCAAGGGGATGGAAATGAATTGGATAACGTTAGTAAATTGGGTCAAGAAGACTCTGAACCTTTATATGAAATATAGCAATAGCACTTAGATTTATATACCACTTCACAATGCTTTACAGCCCTCTCTAAGTAGTTTACAATCAGCCTATTGCCTCCAACAATCTGGGTCTTCATTTTACCCACCTCGGAAGGATGGAAGGCTGAGTTTAGTGAGATTTGAACTGCCAAATAGCAGTCAGCCAGCAGTCAGCAGAAGTAGCTTGCAGTACTGCACTCTAACCACTGCGCCACTGTGGCTCATAAATATATATTACAGTTCACTGTATACAGTGGGAAAAGGAACCGCAGACTTGCCAGGATATCCACCATACCTCAAGTGAATCCCCTCTTATAACGGACCTTGGGGAAGATATGAAAGAGGTGTGAAACAGGGACTTGGACAAGAAGTTATACAGTCCAGACATTGAAGCAAGCATAAGAAAGAATCTCAAAATAATCCTGCTTTGATTTTGTTTCATATTAAGATGGAGTAGAAAAAAACCTAGACAGGCTTTCAAGATTTTGACATTTTTCATTTTTATGAATGAAAAATTTCAAAATCTTGAAAGCCTGTCTAGGTTTCTTGGAGAACCAATAATGATGGAAACGTGGGAAAGAATTTGGGTTAGAAATATAAGGTTCACGCAGGCCCAAAACTTAAGAGAGAATTTTTACAAAATGTTTTATAGATGGCACTTAGATCCAAAAAAACTAGCCTGTATGTATCCAAACTTACAGCCTAAATGTTGGAGATGTGAATGTGAAGATGCTACGTATTTTCATCTATAGTGGACTTGTAAAAAAATTAAGCCTTTTTGGATAAAAATATGGTGAATCCTTCAAAATATTTTAAAGAAAAAGATAAAATTTGCTCCACAGTTTTTTCTGTTGGGCATATTTACAAATCTTACAGTAATAGAGACTAAGCTGATATTAAATTTAATAACAGCAGCCAGACTTTTGGTGGCACAATATTGGAAGAAGGAAGTTACCTACTATAGAAGAATGGATTTTAAAAGTAGGGAATTTGGCGGATATGGAGAAAATGTCAGCATATCTGAAAGATCATTCAAATGAAAGATATGTAACGGAGTGGAGAAAATGGATTGACTATATTCAAAATAGATACCAAACTAAAAAGTTCCAAATAGCCTTTGAATGAAATATTATTAATTTTTATTTAGTTTATGATTATATTGTTTATGATATATGATTATATTGTTTATGATTATATGATTATATTGTTTGAATATTCGGAGTTAAAGACCTAGTGAGAATTTGGAACTTACAAAATGTTAGTTTATTTTAGTTTATGATTGTTAATTGCCTTACCCTGTATTTGATCTGGGAAGTCCAAGGAGGGGGGATGGGAGAAGGGGGGGAGAGATGGGGGAGAGGGAAGGGGGGATGGGTGGGAGAAAATGTCTGTACTTTGAAAAACTTTTTAAATTAAAAAAAAAGATTTTGAAATTTTTGAATACTGAATGGATGGGAAAGAGGAATATGAACTAGAATGCATTCTGGGCTATCTCAAACCAGAGAAGTCACGGGAGAGGGAGAGAAATGACCACATTACACATTTTGCACAACAGCTCCATCTGACATTCCTGTACAAGTTCTGTCCTTGTGACCTGCTGTTGCTATTAATAGAGAATGAGCCAGAGGATGAAGGAGACTCCTTGCTGATTCCCAGGGTAAGCTCTCCCGTACTATTTGCGGGAATGGGAAGAGGAGTGGGGGAATTTTACAGCGGACTCTTCGGTGACTTGTCCACTGATCTTGGTAAGATGCCAGGCACATTTTCAGATGAGGAAGGAGGGAGTCTTATCTCCCAGCCCTAACAACCTGTCTGGCTCATCTTAGCAATAGTACTTATATACCGCTTCATAATGCTTTTACAGCCCTCTCTAAGCAGTTTACAGAGTCAGCCTATTGCCCCCAACAATCTGGGTCCCCATTTTACCCACCTCGGAAGGATGGAAGGCTGAATCAACCTTGAGCCGGTGAGACTCGATCTGCCAAACTGCTGGCAGCTGGTGATCAGCAGAAGTAGCCTGCAGTACTGCACTCTAACCACTGCGCCACTGCGGCTCTTTTACAAGAGATCTTCCTACAAGGGAGGGGAGGATCATTCTGATAGGGGAAGTGAAGTAAAGGAATTCAGAGCTGATCTTGAAGAAGGTATGAAGAGCCAGTTATGCAGGGACTTGGGACACGTAATACGCAGTTCAGCAACTGAAGCACAGGTGAGAAAGAAAATCAAAATAACCCCGCCTTGATTTTCTCCAACATAAGGTGGGTTAGAGAGAAACTTTGACTGGTTTTCAAGATTCTGTTATTGCGGTCCACAATAATAAAGCAACATTCTTAGAATCCCTGCTGCCTCTGTTTCTTGACCTGGCCTGTCTGGAAGGGCTGATACCTCTCTCAACTACTGACTTTAGCTAGTATTATAGTAAAATGAAAAATATGAAGCCATTGGAGAAGTCTATGGGGCTTGATCATAGGGTAGACAAAGAAAGCCTGCATTCTACTCCATATTTAAAGGTACTAATGAGGAAGAGAAACATGGGAAAACACTCAGGCTATAGCTACTCTTATGTTCCATTATCAGGATCTCATGTGTTTGTGTGGTAAAAAGTTATAACAAAAATAGTCATTGCAAATGGAGTTAGATGCAGCATTTCTGGGAGGGGAAACCTACACAAGGCTTACTTAATCGTTTGCTCCATTGTCCCAAGGAATTTCTAGGGATCTGAGGTCTGTTGAAAGCCTCTAGGGAAATATAACTTGAAGAACAAAATTATAATTCCCACTCTCATCCATTAACCACAAAACTAAATGGCGCCAGCAACTGTGGGAGCTTGTCAAGGACAGGAGTCATGTTATAAAATGTTGCAGCTTCTGCTTCCCAATGTAAATAAACATTTCAGACTAGACAGAGGGTGGTCTAGTTATAGTCCCATCTTTTTTCAAAATAACTGTTGCGTAAAAGGGTGAAGAGTGTGATAAAGGCCACAAAGTGTTAACAGGAAATCACATCCTTCCAATTAGTATTTCAGACTTTGCTGAAACATACAACTTTTGCCTTAGAGACTTGTGGACGGAATTGGTTGGCTGGGGAATTCTGGGAGTTGAAGTCCACAGGTCTTAAAAGTTGCCAAACTTTGACAACCCAGCCTTTGATGATCTTATGTCACATGAATATTATTCCTTCAAGATTTTGCCATCATATTGAGGCTAAAAACCTAACTATTCGTAACACCATTATTTAAAATCTATTGGAAGAGGATGAATAGTCACAAGTTGCATCAATTTGTGTCTGAAATGGAGTATTCAGGTATGGTTTTTTTCCCCCTTCAAAGTGACCAAAAATGAATCATGGGTAACACAGAAGAGATCAAGAAAAGCAATATTTACGCAATACTTAAACTATAGAAGTCAGTATTTTAAATTGTAATGTTGTGATTTATTTAATCAATTTATATGTGTGACTCTGGGCAACTCACAATGCATTAAAACCAAGGGAAAAAATGTTATCAGTGAAACGTAAGGTGCCAGAGCTAAAGCAATAAATCCAGTCCACATGGCTAAGACAACTGTGATGAAGTTCCTGGATACAACTATCAAACAGACAGTTATAGAAAAGGACACCCGTATAAATGAGAGGTTGTTTCCCATTTACATTCTTCTGCATTGCCCCACGAATTCTATAAAGCTATTTTTGTTAACATGCAACAAATGCCGAGAATCAAATTAAGTATTTATTTATACAGGACTGTGAAGTTTAAAGCTCATTACACTATTCAGGCATTCTCAGGAAAGTCCTATATTATTCTTGGAATTGGTGAGATAAAGCTGAATGACTCGTCATATGCATATGCTATGTTTATAGTCAAGGCAGGAAGATTGAACTGCTCTGTCCAGAGATTACATCCTTCACATTACTGGCTCTTGACTATTTCCTTATAAGGGAACAATTCATGAACCTAAAGGTGTATAATAAGAATGTCCTTTTCTGCAACCTCAATCTTCTGTAATTTGATTCTTCCCTGCCCCAGAAATACAAGTGAGTTATTAATTAATTTTTCAGTAAGTCTGCCCAAGGCACATTCACTTTCCCTTGGTTAAGAACTTTGTGCCATGAATGCAAAGTGAGTTTTCTTTGTTGAAATGAAGAACTGATTTGTCTCCATAAAGCGCTTTCCAGCCTCAACAAACTTTTGCAGTAGCTAGAAGTGGCCTCTACTGACTGCAGCTTCCTAAAGAGTGAAGTAACCATTTGCTGTTAGAAGTGAGAAGATATCACTTCCTGAAGCAGTTTCAAAGAGCCAATTCACTCAAATACTCCCCAAAGTAAAGCATCTTTTTGAAAGTTTGTGTAGAAACCTTATATTTTGGCAATGCAAATTTCAAATAGGAGGCATGAGCCAGATGGCAAAATATTCAAATTCCCATTTGAGGAAGAGCACCATAGATAAATATATTAAAATATCAGTTTGATCTTAAATCATGTCCTGGATACCAATATCCATGCCATGTAATTTCATGGATATTTCACATAGTTTCAATCACTCACCACTTCTCAATACTACTCACCCCTGGTATTTGATGACATTTCCAGCAGGTAGCTGATTTATCTTAAAACATTTTTGCTAACTTCTCCAGTGGAATATGCCATCTATAAAACATTTTATATTGATTTTCCTTATATGCATATTATATATATCATCAAATACCAGGATCTTATTATCATATGTGGTGGACCTGTTCTGAAGCAAAAAGTTACTGGTACAAAATTAAAATCTGGTTGGAAGAAATGATACAACAACGTATTGAATTTAAACCAGAGTTGTTCCTATTGGGTATCTTTGCAGAAAAAATTAATAAGGAAAATGTATACTTGATCATACATGTAATAACAGCTGCAAGAATTGTGTATGCTCAAAATTGGAAATCAGAGAAAATACCTTTGGAAGAAGAAGTAATTAAAAAAAATCTTAGATTGTGCAGAAATGAATAGATTAACCTTGATGATTAAGGATAAGGAAGAATCAGAATATTTTAAGATATGGAATCATTTTTATAGTTGCCTGGAAAAGAGATATAAATGACCGATATTATAACTATGTATAAATGATGATCACAACATTACTTTAGCAATGAAATGTTAGAATGGTTTGGACAAAGATGAAGATAGAAGAAACTTATGGAAGATGGAGAAAAAGCCCAGATGATAACACCGAGATGTCACAGGGAAGGGAGGATTGATGTATTAAATGTTTGTTTGTCTTAAAAAAAAATTACTGAAAAAAATATTACTCACCCCACATTTAGATGATCAACAAGGGCTTCTGTTAAACAAGTTGCTGCAGCAATAGCTTCTCGCCGCCGCCGTTCTAGAAAGAAAAGCAAATGTCTCTTCTATGATATCATTAAAGTCAACATGTCTGTGAAATGACTCTACATCACATTCTTGGCACAGTTTTCATGTTTTGTCCTTCGTCTCACTGTACATTAAATTATCTGTTTGGAATATTAAGGTTCCTTGTTTAGTAGAGCATTGATTTTGTATAATATCCATCTCAATAATTTAAGACAGGCCTCAACCACAAACATGCCTCAGGAATTGTTTTTTAATGCCATGTCCCCATGATATTGTTTCTTTCCTTAGCTCACATCTCAAACAATTCAAATTTGATCTAGCTGTAAACTAGTGGATTCTCGCACAAATTTAATCAACCATATTATTGCTTATTTAATCAAGGCTTCGGATAGGCCCTACTGTTTACCATTTGAGAATGGTACAAGCATCTGTTCTGATCACACAGGCTTCTTATAAATATGAATTTGAAAGAGAATAGCCTGTTTTTTAGTTTTTTTCACGTGACTTATGACCATTTTCCACACTTACAACTTTGGTAATCCCCACAGTCACATGATCATGCTTGACAACTGGTATGTATTTATGATGGCTATGGGGCCCAGGGTCATGTGATCCCCTTTTGTGACCTTCTGACAAGTAAAATCAATGGGGAAGCCAGAATCACTTAACAACTGCGTTACTAACAACTGCAGTGATTCATTTATCAGCAGTGGCAAGAAAGGTCGGAATATGGAGCAAAACTCATTTAACAATTGTCATGCTTAGCAAGAAAAAATTTGGCCTCAATTGCGGTCACACATCAAGGACTGTAGATGGAAGGTTGCTTTAAACTGGGAAAGAGCCGATTTTTTTATTTTTATCCCACCTTTATTTTTATTACAAACATTTGTTTATGTAACCGTTTGAAGTTACAATGGCATTGATAAAAAGTGACTTATGACCATTTCCCCACACACAACCACTGCAGCATCCCCATAAGTCATGGGATCAAAATTTAGATGCTTGAAAGCTGGTATGTATTTATGATGGTTGCAGCGTCCTGGGATCATGTGGTCCCCTTTTGTGACCCCTGATAAGCAAAGTCAATGGGGAAGCCAGATTCACTTAACAACCAGGTTACTAAGTTATCAACCGCGGTGATTCACTTAACTGTGGCAAGGAAGATCATAAAATGGGGCAAAACTCACTTAACAAATATTCTCACTTGACAACAGACATTTTGGGATCAGTTGTGGTTGTAAGCCGAGGACCATCTGTACAGGTACTCCTCAACTTACAACAGTTCACTTAGTGACCGTTCAAAGTTACAATGGCACTGAAAAAAGTGACTTACGACCGTTTTTCACACTTATGACCGTTGCGATAGCCCTGTAGTCACATGATTTACATTCGGATGGTTGACAAGTGACTCAAATTTATGATGGTCGCAGTGTCCCAAAGTCATGTGATCTCCTTTTGCTTGGAGACAAGCAAAAGTCAGTGAGGAAACCCAGATTCCCTTAAAAAAAACCTGTTACTAATTGAAGAACCGCAGTGATTCACTTAAGTGTTAAGTGCTAGCACTTAGCTGCCAGCTGCCTGCAATTAGTGCAAGTTCAAATCTCACCAGGCTCAAGGTTGACTCAGCCTTCCATCCTTTCGAGGTAGGTAAATTGAGGACCTGGGGGTAAATTGAGGACCTGTGGGGGCAATAAGCCGACTTTGTATAGAACAACACCGTTTAGGGGCCCCCGAAAGCCCTAATAAGCAGGTATATCAACTTCCCTTGGAGCTCCGATTAGCGCCCAACCTTCGCAACTTCCATCGTGAATTAAAAACTTGGCTTTTTAAATCCCTCGACCTGGACTGATGATGGGGTTTTAAGGGTTAATTTTAAATTTTTTAGATTTTAGTCTTATTTATATTGTGGCTTGTGTTTTATTGTTGTGAGCCGCCCTGAGTCCATTGTGAGATAGGGCGGCATATAAGCCGAATAAAATAAATAAAATAAATAAATAAAATATACAAAAAAGTATGCAGGCTATTGCTATAATGCATTGTAAGCCGCCCTGAGTCTACGGAGAAGGGCGGCATATAAATTGGACTAATAAATAATAAATAAATAAACAAACAACTGTGTGCTGAGAAAAGTCGTAAAATGGGGCAAAATTCCCCGAACAAATTTCTCACATAGCAACATACATTTGGGGCTCAATTAATGGTCGTAAGTCCATAATTGACTTATGTATGTATGTATGCATGTATTTATTTATTATTAAATTATTTATTTATTTATTTATTAAATAAATAAATACATATTTATTCTTGTTTATTTAATAAATATGTATTAATAAATATGGAGAGTGAGAAATATGTTCTCACTCTCCACAGCGACCCTAGCCAGGCAGTATCAGACTAGCTAGCCCATAGTTCACACCACACAAAACTATCCATCCCTAAGGGGTTGGGAGGGGGAAAAGGTTCTCCCAGGCGGGCGGTTCCAATGTAGTTTGAAGGCGTCGTGTCGTGAGAATTACAGCCCCTGCCACACTCAAATGACACTTTCCGAAAAGCCGGGTTTTGGGGTTTTTTTTTATTATTACGCGCCGAGCCACGAAAGCCTCGTCTCGTTACCCCCCAACCCGGCCTTCCTCTCCCCGAAACCTTTCGCTCCGAGAAGAGTTGAGAGGCGACGCCGCGGCGTTTTGCTGGGGAGGGGGGGGGGGGGCGAAGGGGGAGCCAGGCTTTTACCCGAGGCTCCCGCGGCCGCTCACCTTGCAGCTCCTTCCGCTCGCTCTGCTTGGCCTGGTGCTCCCGCAGCAAGCGGGAGAGCATGGCCGTCCCGGGGAGAGAGAGAGCGAGAGAGTACCGAAGCGCCCAGTCTTCCCCCTCGGCCTTCCTCCTCCGTCAGATGACTCCGGCGCTCACGTGTGAGCCGCTGGGCGGTGCTGGGAAAGCGCGGTGTCGGCGGGAGTCTCTGCTGCGGGAGTCTTGCTCCGCTCTCTCTCTCTCTCTCTCTCCCTGTCCGATGGCTGGCTGCTAGGACGGGAGGGGGTTCGTCGGGGAATGCTGCATCGGTGGCACGTCTGCCGGTCACGCCGGTGTTAGCAGCAAAGGATTTTCCCGCCTCTTCGAAGTGATTCTCATCGACTCTGACACTGCCAGCTCCTCTCTCTCTCTCTCTCTCTTTCTTTCTCTTCCCCCTTTCTCTTTCCTTCTTGCTTGCTTTCTTCCTTTCCTTTCTTCCTCCCTCCGTCCCCCCTTTCCCCTCCCTTCCTCATCCAATGTAGTGGCAAGAGTCAAGAGATCTTCAGTTTTGGCATTCATCTGCTTAGGCGACAAAAAAATGTATCTGAGGGCTTGCGCGTGTGTTATTTTGTTTTATTTTATTTTGTGGGGGTTTTTTTTGGAGGGGGGGAGTTTCAATTAAAATCCCCGGACCAATCCCTGCAATTTTCTTGACAAGGTTTTCAGAGGTGGTTTGCCCTTGCTTGCTTTACCGAACGGAGAGAGAATGATTGGCCCAAGGCCACCCAGTTGATTTTGTGCCTAAAGCAGGACTAGAACTCCCCAAGTTTCCCGGTTACTAGCCTGGTGTCTTAATCAGTGCACCAAACTGGGTAATTTAAGGCTTTAGCCTGGGATATTTTTGTCCCAAGGACACCCCCCCCCAATTTTTATTTATTTATTTCTATAGAGGCATATTTATACCAGTAGTGAAATCCAATTTTTTTTACTACCGGTTCTGTGGGCGTGGCTTAGTGGGTGTGGTGTGGCTTGGGCGTGGCAGGGGAAGGATACTGCAAAATTCCCATTCTCTCCCCCACTCTTGGGGGAAGGATATTGCAAAATCTCCATTCCCACCCCACCCCAGAGGTGGTATTTGCCGGTTCTCCGAACTACTCAAAATTTCTGCTACTGGTTCTTCAGAACCTGTCAGAACCTGTTGGATTTCACCCCTGATTTATACATTTTCCTGTTCTGTAATTTCCTATTCATTTCTTATTTTTATGTGGCTAAGTGGGTGGGGGGAATTTGTTCAAATTTTGCAAAGGCACTGAAAAAAGAGACGTATACTAATAACAATTTCTATACTGGTAATATTAACCCTCTAGGATTTAAATTTGTTTCTGGTTTTTAGCCAATTATTAGAATAAGAAGAGGTGAAGAAATATATATTAAGTAGAATGTCACTTGGAAATAGTGCTTAATAATAGGGTTTTTGTTTATATGTTGTATAAATATTTGTTATGTCTATGTCATGTGTATGTTATGTTATGTGTTTTTTAATATTTATATTATATAATATATATTTATATTATTTTTTTAATTAAAAAAAGAAAAAAGAGACGTATAACTGTTTTTCACACTTATGAGCATTGCAGCATCTCCATGGTCACATGATTTACCTTCAGACAGCAGTAGCACTTAAACTTATATATTACTTCACAGTGCTTTCCAGCACTCTCTAAGCAGTTTAGAGAGTCAGCATATTGCCTCCAACAATCTGGGTCCTCATTTTACCGACCTCGGAAGGATGGAAGGCTGAGTCAACCCTGAGCCGGTGAGACTCAAACTACCAAACTGCTGGAAGCTGGCAGTCAACAGAATTAGCTGCAATGCTGCATTCTAACCACTGTGCCATCACAACTCTTGATAACTGGTTCATATTTATGACGATTACAGTGTCCTGGAGTCATGTGATCACCTTTTGCAACCTTCTGACAAGCAAAGCCAATGGAGAAGCCAGATTCATTTAACAATTGTGTAACTAATTTAACAACTGCATTGATTCATTTAACAAATGTGTATAAAGGTTGTAAAATGGGGCAAAACTCACTTAACAAATTTCTCACTTAACAATATAAATTCTGAGCTCAGTTGTGGTCATAAGTTGAGGACTACCTGTACTATAAGAGATCCATTTATCTATAAAACTAATATGGGCTTCACATGTGCAAACAACACTTCAATATTTTATTATTTCATTTACAATGGCAAAAAACAACTCACTCTTGATAGGATACATCCATAGAGTGTGCGGTATCTAGACAACAAGTCAAAAATATATTACGGGAAATATATGAAGCGAGCCTCTCCCATATATTGTAGATTAAATCTGTACTTCCATTAGATCATAAGAGGGGAAAAGCTAATATCTCATGTTATCCCTCAGTTTAACTTGCAATAAAAATATATAACTTCTGTTATTTACTGATAATTTGCAATTTACCTCATGTGCATGAATCATTCGACAGATGATGAATTAACAGTAAATAATTTTAAGAGGCTGGCTGTAATTAGAACATGCGGGAATGAACTTGGCTGTTCTTATTAAAAGAACATTAAATTAAAAATTACTGGCAGGGCCTTGTCACAGTGTAAAAGAGAAGATGATTAAGCAAAATATGATACAGCATCTGAACTCATTGAATTCAGATGCCATATCATATTTTGCTTAATCACAGAATGATGAATTATTGCTGGTAATCAGAGCTGGATCAACAAGAAAACTGCTGAATTTAGGTGAAAAGAAGTTGTGGGCTCTTGTTGGCCCAAGCATAGAAAGGAATCAGAAAAATAGAAGATGAATTCAAAAATTTTACTTGCTAATGGAAATGGTACATTGACATCTGCATCACGTTGGATGTGAAAGCCTTGAGACAGCCATTTCTATCTAAAATAAATTGAAAATGTCTCAGTTTTTAGCTGAACATTCTTGAAAATGTTGCTTGAGAAAATGGCCATTCCGTATGATACTTCCTGACCTGATTTGTATCCAATTGCTATTCTTGCCCTCTTCTTCCATATCTTTGCTTTTATCTGCATAGTTTTTTTATCAGTACAGAGATGACCTGCCTACTTTCATGTCCTTACAGCAAAGCCTTCATCTTGTTGGTAGCCTGCTACTGAGGTAGCTAAAGTCACGTTGCAATGAAAATCGTGTTTTCCGTCTTGTGGCAGCAGAAGCCTTTTCATGAAAAACTGAATGTACGTAAAGGGGTAGAAGAGGCTGGGTTCCATCATCCGCCCCGATCTAACCGCCTCTGAGACTGTTCCCTCCCTTCAGGAGTCTTGGCCCTGTCCTTTTTTTATCTTTCTCATTTGGGCTGAAAGGTTGCAGCTCTTTTTCTCCCCCTGATATTTTGCTGGAAACGTGACCCTAGACTTTGGTTCCCTAAGAAATATCAGGCTTTGCACACTGGGGTTTTTGATTGAAAATTCAACACTATTCAGCGCTATTCAGTTTTTCCATTTTTTTAATAAAATATTTTTTATTACGCATTTCTCCTTTTAAAAACAGACAAAAACAGGGTAAAAAACAAGTCAAACATAACTATACTATTTAGTATACATTTTCAATTTTTTAAAATACACTGGCCACCTATGTCACTTCCTCAATATGTTGGTGGGTTGCCCAGTTCTGCACTGGTAGCAGCCACTTGAGCAATTGAAATGGTCCCGTGATAGTATGCCATGGATTCATGGGAGGTGATGTGAGGGGCAAATTCATAAGGCTTTGTACTTTGGCAAAGTCACAGTATGGGGGTACCCGTCTTCCATTTTCTAGTAACCTCAAAAC
This sequence comes from Ptyas mucosa, assembly GCA_012654045.1. Taxonomy (NCBI): domain Eukaryota; kingdom Metazoa; phylum Chordata; class Lepidosauria; order Squamata; family Colubridae; genus Ptyas; species Ptyas mucosa. Next base: position 4,547,409 of record WNWU01000020.1, read on the forward strand.
TTAGTCTGGTGGGTGTTTTCTACTTTGTTCCATTCTTCCTTGGACTGATTTGAAAAAAAAAACCTGTATGCAACCCTCTTTGTACCTACTGTGTTTCCCCAAAAACAAGACTCTATCTTATAATTTTATTTTATTTTTTAATTTTATTTATATGCCGCCCTTCTCCGGAGACTCAGGGCGGCTTACAATGCGTTAAGCAATAGCCTTCATACTTTTGTATATTTTATACAAAGTCAGCTTATTGCCCCCACAACCGGGTCCTCATTTTACCCACTTTAGAAAGGATGGAAGGCTGAGTCAACCTTGAGCCTGGTGAGAATTGAACTCGCAGTAATTGCAGGCAGCTGGATGTTAAATGCTGCCTTAGCCTCCTACGCCACTCAGGCTCCTTTTGAACCCCAAAATAAGCACTTGGCCTTATTTTTGGGGAGGTCTTATTATTCTGAGGCACGTGGAGCAAGATGGGGCTTCTCTTGCTGTCTTACCTGATTTCCAGCTCTGCGTTTAAATATTTTTGGGGAGGACTTATTTTCGTGGGGGAGGCTTATTTTAGCCCATGCGCTCAAAAGCCCAATTGGGCTTATTATCAGGGGATGTCTTATTTTCGGGGAAACGGTATGTTCTGCATGTGTTGATAGCTTAATCCAGGGGTCCCCAATCCCTGGTCCATGCATGGACACTGGTCCGCGGCATACCAGAAACCGGGCCACACAAACAAGCAATGCAGGTAGCATAAACTATGCCCTTACTGGTCCACTGAAAAACCTCTCTCCACGGAACTGGTCCCTGGTGCCCAAAAGGTTGGGGGCCACTGTCTTAATCTACTACAGTATATCTTGAAAGAGGCAAAGAGTGATGGGACAGCCTCGTTTCCCCCTTTAGAATGACAATAGAAATAGATTTGTTGGCTGGCAGCCTGTCAACCTTTCACCTTCAACTCTTTGAAGGTCAAAGAGACAGTTTGGCTATGTGTCAAATGAACAGTCTAAAAATGAAAGTTGAGTTTTCTAATTGACTGATTGCAAGAAAGGCTTTAGAAGCTAACAAAATCTTCCAAACAAGGAATTATTTTCCCCTTGTACATTATACAGGTAATCCTCGACTTACAACAGTTCATTTAGTGACAGCTCGAAGTTAAAACAGCACTGAAAATGACTTATGACCATTTTTCACACTTATGACCATTACAGCATCCCCATGGTCATGTGATTTACATTCGGATGCTTGAGAACTGACTCACATTTATGACATTTGCAGGGACCCAGAGTCATGTGATCCCCTTTTGCGACCTTCTGACAAAGTCAATGGGGAAGCCAGATTCACTTAACTGTGTTACTAATTTAGGAACTGCAGTAATTCACTTAACAAATGTGGCGAGAAAAGTTGTAAAATGGGGCAAAGTTCACTTAACAAATTTCTCACTTAGCAGTAGAATTTTGGGCTCAATTGTGGTTGTAAGTTGAGGATACCTCCTGCCTGCATCTTAATTGTTCCAAAAATGCTACTCCCAAAATGTATTTTTAAGCCTAATTTGGAAGTTGGCATTTACATTGTAAAAAAACCCCTCGCCCTACTTATAAAGTAGAACAACAACAACAACAAAATCTCTGTCCATCCTAAAAGGAATATATACCCATCTTTCATCTGGAGAAAATAAGAATAACAAGGATTTATACAATGCATTTTGTTCTTGCTAGAAGTGCATTTAGAACCAGCTAAAAGGCAATCGTCTTGCTCACTACCGTAAAGAGTTGAGCTCTTTATTACCAAACATGGCAATTCTGTTGGGATGCAAAGTATGTCTCTATGAGATTATAGTATGCATGGGGAAATAAGTGCATAGAGACGAGCAAAGAGAAGGACGTGACAATGGAGAAACACTGTGGGAGGCAGAAAGATTTAATCCACAGGGAAGGAAAATGAAGATCGCATTTGAAAATGTGTTCAAAAGAGTCCTTAATGGGCTGGCTTATCCTTTCAAGAGGATTTCAGCAGTTCTTCCGTGTTTCCCCAAAAATAAGACAGGGTCTTATTTTCTTTTGAACCCTGAAATAAGGGCTTGGCATTATCGGGGGGGGGAGTGTCTTATTATTTTGGGGGTGGAGGAGGCGGTAAGCGTGGGACTGGATGTTCTGTCGTCACTGCCACCTCCCCTCTCTGTTCTTCATGCCGGCCGAGTTCTTCATGCTGGCCGCCACTGCCCTGACGTGTCCCACTGCTGCCGCTGCCTCGTGGAGCAGAACTCTGCAAGGCTTGTTGTGCCATTACATGCACAAACTGCAGCACCACTGCAAGCTTCATCATACCGGCACAGCTGGTGTCCTGCCACTCGCGACTGTATGGTATGTCAAACGTCGCGGCAGTGCTGCCATTCGTGGGTGCAACGAGTTGAAGAAGTTTGATTGAACTCGTGAGAAGGTTTTCTTTTACAACATGTTTCCCTGGACACAATGGCGAGGAACACGATGGAGCTGGAAAGGTAAGACATGCATCCTGCTTCTTGCCTGGCCCACTTGCCACCCCCAAATTGCATCCCTAAAGGGGGCGGGTGGCTAAGCCATGCCCAGCGAGGGGCGGGGAGAAGAGACAGCAAGGGGAACCACATCTCACTCCACGCGTCTTGCTTCTCCCCTGCCCCACCTGTCAGAAATGAGTCTTCGTGAGACTCATCGCTGCGCCAGTGGCGCCTCATGGAGCAGGACTCCGCAAGGCTTGTGCCCTTGCATGAACGGCAGCACCGCCGTGAGGTTTGACATACCAGTGCAGCCGCAAGCAGCAGGATGCCAGCTGTGCCAGTATGATGAAGCTTGCGGCGGTGCTGCGGTTTGTGCGTGCAACGGCACAAGCCTTGCAGGGTCCTGCTCCACGAGGCGGCAGCGGCGAGACATATCGGTGGCAGCGGCCAGCCACTTGGCCAGCGTGAAGAACAGGGAGGGGAGGGCAGCTTCCCCCCTTCCCCCCCTCTGGCCTGCCGCCTCAACTCGTTTTGGTTGTGTAGCAAGCAACCAAAGGAAATGGTGGGACTGGCTGCACATGTGTGTAAGTAGTTGGTGGGGGGGCTTATTATCCGGAGAGGTCTTAGTTTCGGGGAAACATGGTGGCACTGGGACCTCTACACATACCTGTCTCATAAATTGTGTGAAGTTAACAAAAGTGCAGTTGCATTGTGTTGCAGCTGTTGGTTGCCCACTGCCTCCATTCCAGTTCCACTATGCTAAAAGAGCACACACCAACACCCAAATCACACTGTGATGTTGGATTTCCTACCAGTGCGCAAGGAAGTGTAAGCCTCACTCTAGATTTCATTTTACCTCCAATAAGGTTTTTCCGTGCTTTCTCACTCAAGAAGTAAATTAAGTGAAAAGATAAAGGCAAGATATCCACTAGACAAAAAGACCCTCTCTGAATCTAACTCTGATGTTGGATTTACTCCCCAAATTGAAGGAAACCAAACCCTAAACCTAACCCTAGATTACATTTTTCGTCCAATTAGGTTTTCTCATGCATTTTCCCTTAGAGATAAGCAAAGTAAGCAATAAGCATAAAAGTAAGATGTCCAATACACCAAATGGGGCCTAGGATAATTCGCCACGGCCAACTTGCTGCAGGACAACTAGCCATGGCCATGTCGCCATGGGACAAGTCGTCACAGGACAGTTCAAAGCTGTATTAATAATTTCATTCAGTTACTTTTATTATTGGTGAGCATGTTTTCATCCAAATTATTGCAACTGGATAGACTTTCTTTATTATTATTGGCCACTGTTCCATTGAAATTAATTTAACTTTTATGTTTGCTGAATTGTCCTGTGGTGAGTTGTCCTACAGAGAGATGGCTGTGACGAGTTGGCCATTGGCAAGTTGTCCCATTCCACACCAAATGAGCTTCCATTAAATTTATCCTAATGATGTTGCGTTTCCTTCCAGATTTCAAGGAAACTGAAGCTGAACCCTAACCCTATTCCAAATATATTTTTCTCCACTGGAGTTTTTCCGTGTATTTTCCCTTAGAGGTAAAGTAAGTGAAAATATACAGTAAAAGTCTAGTTCACCATACCAACAGAGTCTCAAGGAATGTGGATATGATGTTGGATTTTATCAGTGGTGAAATCCAAATTTTTTTACTACTAGTTCTGTGGGCGTGGCTTGGTGGGTGTGGCAGGGGAAGGATACTGCAAAATCTCCATTCCCACCCGACTCCAGGGGAAGGATATTGCAAAATCTCCATTCCCACTCCACTCCAGGGGAAGGATATTGCAAAATCTCCATTCCCAACTCCCTCTGGGGCCAGCCAGAGGTGGTATTTGCCGGTTCTCCAAACTACTGAAAATTTCCGCTACCAGTTCTCCAGAACCTGTCAGAATCTGCTGGATTTCACCCCTGGATTTTATCCTAACCCTTACCATATATCTAACCCTAACCCTAGATTGGATTTTTTTTCCTCCAAAAGGGTTTTCCCATGTATTTTCTTTTACAGTTAACTAAGCAAAAACCTAAAAGATGTCCACTACACCAAAGAAGCCTCGTCAAATCTACCTGTGATACTTACTGGATTTCCTCCTGGAATTTAAGGAAGCTGAACCCTAACCCTAGATTGTTTTTTTCCTCCAATGGGGTTTTAGGATGCGTTTTACTGTGGAGGTAAACTGAGGCAAAATGGGAAACTGATATGTCCAACATGCGAAAACCACTTCCCTGAATCCGACAATTTCCTCCCAGAATTCCACGAAGCCTAACCCTAACTCAAAAGTGCATTACCTTCCCTGCTTCCTGAATAGGGCTGTTTTATTTAAGGAGAGGATAAGGAGCTGCTCGGGAAGGATTTGGTGCTCATGGGCATAAATGGTGTTGTCTTTGTACAAAGTCATTGTCTCTGTAATTAATGGGATTTCATGGGAAAGAAAGTAAGAACAGACAATTATTTCTACTTATTGAGCGAATACCAGCAAAACAGAGCTTAAAAGGAGGGCGTGAGAAAATAATGCTATGAAAGTCCTGAACAAGAATCTGAAGGCTGTTGGGATCTGGATGAGAAGAAAGTTCCTCAGGGTAAAAAAGAGTTGTAGTCCACCCCCTCTCCTGCCAAAAGAACCCCCACTTTGGCCTCTTACTAACATTGATTCCAGAATTAACTCTATATGCTGGTCATTCTCCCTGAAAGAGCAGGTCTCCTCATGAATATCCTCCTGGACTCGAGCCGTGCTTGAGCAGCAGCAGGCAAAATTATGGCCTGGTGGAGCAGTTGTTTTACTATCTTGAGCAAGAGACTCGGCAGCAGTGACTCCTACACATGTCCCTATGCAATTGGACTAATGCAATATACAAGGAGTCCTCGACATATGACCACAATTGAGCCCAAAATTTCCACTGCTAAGCGAGACGATTTGTTAAACAAGTTTTGCCTCCTTTATGACCTGTCTTGCCACATTTGTTAACTGACTCCCTGCAGTTGTTAGGAACACTGTTGTTAAATGAATCTGGCTTCCCCATTGACTTTGCTTGTCAAACACTGAATATTAATTCTACATTAGGGCCAAACAGGCTCAAATTGTGTTGTAGGTTCCCATTCATGTGTGTGTGTGTTTGTGTGTACAAATATAAACACATGTTGTTTAGTGAAGTTACCATAGCCCCAGTTTAAGAATATTAGCACACAATTCTGCACATATGTATTTAAAGACATTTAAATACTTCAATTGCATTCAATTGCATTCAATTCACCATGACTTCATTTTCCTAAATTTAAGATTGAAACTTCCATGGCAAAATTCATTTTTAATAGAGCTAATGCAGGGGGCTCACATTCCTATCCATTGGTGTCATTAGGTTTCTTTGCATAAACCAGTTTTACTTCTCCGATTATCGCTGGTACTACAAGCCAGCAATCTTGTGTACCTTCACTTGCAGCTAAATCCAAGTGCATTTCATAAGACTTATCTATGTGCTCAAAAGCCCTGGCTAGCTATGAATTTCTTCTGAAGAAAGTAGATATTGGCATTATCTAATCTGATGGTGTCCAGATGTATTTAGACTGTAATTCTCTTTGATTATGTAGCTAGCTAGGAATTCTGAAAACTGAATCCAACACAGTTGTTCAGTAGCAAGAAAGGGAAGCCTAGCATAAATTCATAGCACATTACAATTGAACATATAGCAAATCAAAATGTAAAATAATAGTGTGTATCGTAGAACATATTAAATGAAATTATTTAAGGACCCTTTGACATTGTTTTCTTTGCTTGAACTAATTCCTGTCATGGATATTTTGAAATTCCTGCAATATTTGCTTTCTTAAAAGTACCTTCTTTTAAACTTAAAAGAATTATAAATTTAAAAAAATATCCAGCAAAATGATCCAGCAATGCTGTTAAATCGAAGTCCAGTTATTTCAGCAAACCCTATTGCAAATCTCAAGACACTGCTGTTCGGCTGTGCTTCATAAATCTGGTCTGTATTTATAATTATCCAACCTGTCCCAAGATCCTCCCAGAAGGGCAATTTAAAGAAATTACCAAGTGGATATTCTAAAATGGAATATTTACAGCGAGTTGCCTGATATAGTGCAACACATCTATTTAGAGTTTGGGAGCAGCCTGACCATTGGAGAACTGCAGGAATAAAGACATATATTCCTTGGGATTATCAGAAGAAACTGGGACCTTTCCCAACTGGTGCTTATGATGTCCTCACAGTGGTTTAACTGAACCAGAGCAAAAACTGGGAGACAGCTATGTAGCTAAGAGAAGAAGCACTCATGTCAAGCAACCAGGCACTAAAATGGAGGTAGAAGATAAATTCTCAAAGGCATGGATGCAGTGGGGGGATTCAGCCAGTTCGCACCACTTCGGGAGAACCAGTTGTTAACTTTCTGAGCAGTTCGGCAAACTGGTTTTTGGAAGAAATTATTAGGGCAGAGAACCGGTTGTTAAATTACTTGAATCCCACCACTGCATGGATGGATCCATATCTTCAGCTCAACAAAGAAGTCTCATGAATGGTACAAAAGCCCATCCCACTAACAGCAGAACAGGATCCCAAGAGACGAACAACTTCCAAGTTCCTGTGACATTTGTGCAGCACTCCACTGCTGTGTCCTGCCAATGTTCTGGACTCTCAGAGATGTGGTGCCTCTGCCAATACTCCAACGTCCCTTAAAACTTTCACAGCTATTTAAAAATAGCCCTCACGTCCTGGAAAATGTGATGGATGCTTTTCCTCCTGCCAGAGGCTCATCATGTAAGGGTTGAGGTTTTTTTATTTATCTATTAAGGAAATGTATAGGGCTACCCATGTTAAGCAAATAACTCTGGGCAACTAACAATGTGAGCCAATACTGTATAAAGCAACAAAAATACATTTTAAAATAAACTTGGTAAATATAAAATGCAAATGTCCTGGGATCTCACACATTAACTCCCAAATGCACATATATTAGACTTGGTTAGCAACCAGTCTTAGTACCTGGGGAAAAAGCTAGATTTTCCCTCCAGTTTTTTATTTTTATTTAATTATTTTCATCAAGCATGTATTAGATAACAGATATAAATATAAACATGATTACGAATACATGAAATGGATATGAATAAAAGGGAACATTAGGACAGGGACAGTAGGCACACTGGTGCGCTTATGCACACCCCTTAAAGACCTCTTAGCAGGGGTGAAATCCAAAAATTTTCTCTACCGGTTCTGTGGGCATGGCTTGGTGGGCATGGCAGGGGAAGGATATTGCAAATCTCCATTCCCACCCCACTCTGGGGCCAGCCAGAGGTGGTATTTGCCGGTTCTCCAAACTACTCAAAATTTCCACTACCGGTTCTCCAGAACCTGTTAGAACCTGCTGGATTTCACACCTGCTTCTTAGGAATGGGGTGAGGTCGACAGTAGACAGTCTAAGGTTAAAATTTTGAAGGTTTGGTTAAAGTTTTGGGCTTTCTGGAAGGTAAATAGCATCAGGGTCACTATTGTTGGTTTCCATTTTGAAATGTTTATAGGCAGTCCTTGGATAACTTAGTGTAACCTAGGCTGGCCTCACACCTCTTTGTCAAGGCTCATGTCTACCTGTACAAGTCTGATGGCTCAAACCATTAAATTGCACTGATACATCCCATTGAGAACAATTTTTTCTGGGATCCTAGATTTAGGAGCCTATACAAACAGATCCCTGGGATTCTTAAACTCCTGATGGTTATGATTCCAGAACTGGCTATTTGCATTCTGCAGGAATAGGCAGCACCCATCCTGTATTCCTCCCAGAGAGTAGTCTTATATGTCAGAATAGGTCATGGAGCTTTAACTCCAGGTCAAAGCAGAAGCAAACTTAACATCTCTCTCTTTCCGATGGAATTCCTTGGGGAAAATGTCCTTCATTATTTTGCTTCTCATTTCCCTCTTGAAAACTGACATTGTTGGGTGGCGTCCAGGAACAGGATCTGCCTTGGAAGCTTCTATTGTTTGCTTATAATTTCAATTGCTGAGGTTGTCCACTTACTGAAAACTCTGGGTGGTTCACAGAGTATTAAAAGCAATTTTTAAAAAACCAGAAAAAAACCCAATCAGAATGACCAAGGAAACACTTAATTTCTTCACATTTAATAGTTTAAAATCATGTTGACGGACACTGATATCACTGTCCTATAAATGAAATGCAGTGGAGAAAATAAATCTAACAAATCAAATGTACCCTTTCCTTTCCTGTTTTTTGGACATGACCAGGGCCAAACTCTTTGCCTAATCTCATCAGACACAAATTAACCCATCTTGCCCCAAAGTCCCTGCAATTCCATCTAAATCAAATAAAAAAGGCCTCCCAATCAGCTCGAGGGCAGCAAAAGAATTGAAACCTAGAGAAATCCCAATGTGCATTGTCTATTAGTTGATCATCTCCGACATTACATCTTTTTAACACTGGATCTCCTCAGCTCTGCTGTTCTCCTGAAAGGCCTGTTTTGCCTAACCAAACCAGGTACGTAGACAAGGATCTGTCTAGAAAAGCAGTAAAGATGATTAGGGAATGGAAGATTAAAAAAATGAAGAGTGATTGTAGGAATTGGGTATATCTACTTTAATGAAAAGAAGGACTAGGGGTGACATGACAGGAGTGTTCCAATATCTAAGTGGTTGCCACAAAGAAGAGGGAATCAAGCTATTCTCCAAAGCACCTGACAGCAAGACAAGAAACAATGGACGGAAACTAATCAAGGAGAGAAACAACCTAGACCTAAGGAGAAATTTCCTGACAGTGAGAACAATTAATCAGTGGAACAACTTGCCTCCAGAAGTTGTGGATGCTCCAACACTGGAAGTTTTTAAGAAGAGATTGGATAACCATTTCTCTGAAATGGTAGGGTTTCCTGCCTGAGCAGGAGCTTGGACTAGAAGACCTCCAAGTCCCTTCTAACCCTGTTATTCTTGTCGTAAGTCAAGGACTACCTGTATGGCCTCTGCTAAATTCTGGGAGGACATAAATTATAATCTCAATTAGTTATAATCTCAACTAGTTTCCCCAAACTGGCCAGCCAATCAAATCCCTAGGATTTCCTACCATGGGTCTTTCAACTTCTATAAAAAAACACCTCTACTTTTCTGTTTTAGAGTTCCTTTCTTGTAAAGCAGGCACTTAACCATTGTTGCCCTAAACATAGTTCTTCTCAGTGTTGTGCTCTTTCTTCAGACTGAAGGTACAGCACAAATAAATTGGTTTATACTTAATTCAAGTAAATTTCCATTTTGTTGCCTTGACCCAGGCAAAGAGCCTGGACTGATTCTCTCATTGGTTTGGTGCAAAGCTACAAAGCAATCAGTTCCATGGGATGTATTGATATATTGATTGATTGATATATTGATTGATTTGATTGATTTACTAAATAATTTGCTGCCCATCTTGTAATGAAATGATTCTGGATGACTTACAGTATAAAAGCATTTAAGGAGGCTTATGTTCAGATAAATATAAGGATTGTACTTTTCCAAGGTTTATGGTAGGTGCTAGATTTCCTTAAAAAGAAAGTTAGATGGATTTATTTTGTAAATTCTAGTCCTGCTTAATAGAGCTACACACTTCTATATCTGTGGCTATGCAGTTGCTGGTGTCTGAGTCTGATTATTTGCTTGCAGATATTTCATTAATTTCATTAATACCATCAATGCTAGTGAGTTTTTTTTGGGGGGGGCATGGTTTCCTCCTTGGTGATTCCTTAATAAAGTAGTGCTTTCTACCGATCTTTTGTGTGGTGTTGATCCCTGCTTATCTGATCAGTCTGGAGAGGAAGCATTTCAGCCTTTTGCTTGAAAAGGTACAGGAATGAAAAAAAATAAGCCACGGGTCTCCTTGATTTACAACAGTTCATTTAGTGACCATTCAAAGTTACAACGGCACTGAAAAAAAGTGATTTATAGTCATTTTTCACACTTACGACCATTGCAGCATTCCCACGGTCACATAATCAAAATGTGGATACTTGGCAACTAGTTCATATTTATAGATGGTTGCTGTGTCCTATGTCCTGATCACCACTTCTGACCTTCTGACAAGCAAAGTCAATAGGAAGCTGGCTTCACTTAACAACCGGGTTATTAATTTAACACTGCAATGATTAATTTAACCACTGCCGCAAGAAAAGTGGTAAAACAGGACAAAATTCCCTTAACAAATCTTTAATTAAGCAACAGAAATGTTGGGCTCAATTTGGTCGCAAGCTGATGACTTCCTTGCATATTCCAAGCCGCCACTTGGACTATGCAAGGAAGTCAGTGGTGAAATCTAATTTTTTTTACTACCAGTTCTGTGGGCGTGGCTTGGTGGGCATGGCAAGGGAAGGATATTGCAAAATGTCCATTCCCACCGCACTCTGGGGCCAGCCAGAGGTGGTATTTGCCAGGTCTTCAAAGTAGACCTGGCAAATTTCCGCTACCGGTTCTCCAGAACCTGTCAGAACCTGCTGGATTTCACCCCTGAAGGAAGTCCTCTGGAAAGCACCTCTGGGACAACCCTGACTGAGATTTAGGTTGTCAATAGTGGGCAAGGAGGAGCTTAGAAGTCCTCTAGTTATCATCAACCCTCAGAAGAGAAAATGTTGCCAATAGTATAAATAAATAAAGAAGTATAAATCCTTCCATTCCCCAAAATCCAGTCAGAGTTGAAGAAAGCTCCTTGCATGACAAGGGAAACGTCTTCAAAGAAAAAAAAATCAGAAAGTCCCGTTGCCTCTTGAAAAAAAGCACCTTTGGGACAACCATGACTGAGATTTGGGTTGCCAATCGTGGGCAAGGAGGAGCTCTTTCTTGCGTCACTGGGTGGCAGTCAGGTCCCTCCAGTGTCCTTTTAACGGGGTTCCCTTTGGACCTCGTGTTTAACAGCGGCCCACCCGGATCGCGCAGCCTGGGCGCGGGATTCCGCACCTGCTTCCCAGTTCTCCGTTCCCTCGTGTCCAATAGCGGAGAGCGTGGCGAGGGCGTGTTTGTTGTGGGAGCGCGGGGCTCCGCCCAGCGGCACTCCAGAATGGATGAGGGAAAGAGAGCGCGCGCGCGGGCGGGCGAGGTTGCCTCGCCTCGAGAGTTTGGTTACATGCCGAGGTTGGCCGGCCTTCGGGCAGCGCAGAGGGCGAGCCAAAGCCCGTGACTGAGGCGGACAGCTGGCAGCAAAGCCTCTCCGAAGGAGACGGCGGGCTGCGAAGCTCTTTGGAGCCGCGGTGGCTCTCGCCCGGCTCGCCTTGCAGTTGCTGCTGTTGCTGCTGTTGCGACGCCTCGCAGGATGTCTGGGGCGCTGGACTTTCGCCTCTTGTGCCTCCTCCTCAGCCTTTGCTTCTGGGGGAATTCCGCCTTCAACCTGGATGTCGCCGAGCCCGTCGTCAAGCGGGGAGAGAAGGGCAGCTTCTTTGGCTTCTCCGTGGCATTGCACCAGCAGCTTAGTCCGCAGCCCATCGGCTGGTAAGTCGTGTGTCCCCGTCCGTCCGTCCGCCACCCCCCCCCCCCGGGCCGCTTCCAGGACGGGAGGTTTGGATGCTGATCCCGGGGACAAGCCCGAAAAGAGGATGGTCTCCGTGGGAGGACGATCTGGAGTCACACAAGAACGAGGCGATCAAACTTTCGCCTGATAATTTAATATCAGCATGTTTCCGGGCGTCTTCTGAATTTAGGTTTTCTTGAGCTTGAACGTCGGCTCGTGTAAATTCATCAATCCCTTGCCAAATATCCTGGCTATTGCAATAAAAAAAACAGAAGCTGATTCTGGGTGCAAAATACGTGGAATATACAATCGGTGATATTTCCTTTGCTAATGCCTCCGGTTTTGGCATTAGGAAAGGAGGACCAAATTAAGAGCAGTTTGTTTCCTTTCAGCGGTCCTGTGGTGGATATTTGTTATTTTGTTTTTTAAATTCCAATGCAATTTGGGTACATCATCTACAGGGTGTGAAAGTTAGATCTACTGAGTCAATGGTTACATTCTCCACTGCCCTACCCTAAATATTTTTAATATTTCCATAGAGGGAAGGGAATCCTTGATCTTGATGGGTGTGTTGTCAGAGTTTGCATTATTTTGGTGATAATTGAGTATCTTCATAGGGTTTTTTTAAAACCTTACCTTACGCCACCTTCCAACAAGCTTACTGTTTCCCTTAGTTAAATAGATTGCCTGGTGTATTATGAGATGTTTTCTTTCTTACGCTTATAAACTGTTTTTTTGGGCAAATGAATCTTTCTTCTTCCTGCTTGAGACCGGAAAGATGGAATTCTGAGAGATGCAGTTGTCTTATTCAATGCTAAGGGAGCTGAATCATTGCTGAAGGCCAGGTCTCTTTTGCCAGGGCTGTATTCCTAGTTAGCTCCTGGCTACAGCAATTCTGACTACTGCTTTGCAGGGAGTAAATGCAGAAGCAGTGAAGTGGAAAGAAAGAAAGAAAGAAAGAGAGAGAGAGAGAGAGTGAGAGAGAGAAAGAGAGAAAGAGAGAGAAAGAGAGAGAGAGAGAAAGAGGGAAAGAAAGAAAGAAAGAGAGAAAAAAGAGAGAAAGTGCGAAAGAAAGAAAGAGAGAGAGAGAAAGAGAGGGAAAGAAAGAAAAAAGAAAGAAAGAGAAAGAAAGAGAGAAAGAGAAAGAGAGGGAAAGAAAGAAAGAGAGGGAAAGAAAGAGTGAGAAAGAAAGAAAACAAAAAGAAAGAAAAAGAAAGAAAGAAAGAAAGAAAGAAAGAAAATCAACGTCTTACAGAAGCAAGGGGCCATGCACTCAGGGAAGTCTGCTGAGATTCCCCCCTTGGAGCAGAAATCAGAGGAGAAGATGACCCTGTGATCTGAATAGGAAAGCCAGGTCATGATTGTGTGAACCTGTCAGCTGGGTGGTTTTACACATGCATTAGGAGATCTCGGGGATGGCATCATAGGAGGCCTCTGGTCCCCAAAGGATGGAGTGAGAGTATCTTCCTTCAGTTAGAAAGAGTGGAGGGAATTCTTCTGACTCTCTGAAGTGTTTGGTTTCTTCCATGCTTGGTTTCTCTGGGGATATTGTGACCTAGGATCTGTTTCCCCTGTAATGTTGCTGTGAGGCTACTGACAAAGTGAAGCTTATAATTGCTTTGCCTGCAGCTTTTAGCCCTTGCTCTTCAACAGGCCGCTGAAGATCACTTCAGTCCTATTAAACTTTCCATGATGGCCTCATTCACCTTCCTTCCTGGAAATGTTGCTCGGTTTTTTTTCCTTACTGGTAGTGGTTGTCAGCTTCTTGGACTCTATTGTCTTGTTTTCCTATAATAGTAGTGGTACAATACTACTTTTTTTTAAAATAGTATTTGCAGTCAGGTCTAGTCTATCAGCAGCCTTTGTGAACAGGAAAAGTGAAAGACAAGTCACCTCGAACTGTGAGATGGGTGGCATAAATTGTAAATTTAATAAATAAATAGTAAAAGAAATTGTCCTGGAAAGGTAGGCTACGAACGGCTCTGGCTAATTCTGGAACTTAAATAATATTGTATTAGAATCTTGGGCTTCCACAATTTCTTCAAGAGTAGCTTGAAGCTACCAAAATGTAACTGCTTTCCAAGATGTGATTCTAGTGATGAAGAAATGAACTACAGATAATCCTTAATTTACAGCCATTTGTTTGGTGACTGTTCAAAGTTATAACAGCACTGAAAAAAGTGACTTTGTTTTTCACACTTATGACCATTGCAGCATCCCCATGGTCACATGATCAAAATTCAGATGTTTGGCAGCTGGCTCATATTTATGACAGTTGCGGTGTCCCAGGGACACATGATCACCTTTTGCAACCTTCTGACAAAGTCAATGGGGAAGACAGATTCACTTAACAACCATGTTACTAACATAACTGCAGTGATTCACTTAACAACTTTGGCAAGAAAGGTCATAAAATGGGGCAAAACTTACTTAACAACTGTCTTGCTTAGCAACAGAATTTTGGGGCTTAATTTTGCTCGTAAGTCGAGGACTACCTGTAGTTGTCTTGCTAGCACTCAACATTATGGCCTAAGGGTAGAAAGGTTCTTTAACACTAGGCTACCATGTCATTCATGGATGTATTTGATAGCTTTGAATCTCATTTCTTCATCTATACATGGAAATATTTATGATTCAGTGGCAGGATTCGAAAGACAAATGTAGACAGGAAAGTACTTTGCAGACTAACATGTCCCTATGAATGACTGATAACTAGGGAAGACAACATTTATAAACATTGAACTCACTGCATTTTATAGATAGTTCCCAGATAAACTCATATGATAGCAGTTAAAAGTCTGCCAATCTTCTGAATCAGAGCACCACATGCTTCCAGGCCTTTTCTCACCATTAGTCATGCTGGTTGGATCTGTTGGGTGTTGGAAGTTCAGCAGTATCCGCAAAAGTCACAGGTCCTCAGCCCTATGGTAAATGCTAGCAAGGAAATGATTATCTGGCCATGGTCCTTGGATCGTGATTGTTAAAAAGAGTATCTTTTTTTAAAAAATTTTTTATTGATATGCCGCCCTTCTCCGGAGACTCAGGGCGGCTTACAATGCGTTAAGCAATAGCCTTCATACTTTTGTATATTTTATATTGTATCTATATTTTGTAGATGATACATCAGCTCTATTCAACCCAACTGTGATAGATTTAGAATAACTTTATTGTCACTTTGAATGTATACTAATCGGCATACATTAAAATGAAATTTCGTTGGTGGAGAGGGTCTCCACCTCTAATATACACTACATAAACATGATAAAATAAATAAACAAACAAATAAATACAAAATTATGCATATACCCACATATGTTATATGACACGGAGAAGCAACACAGTCTAGTTCCCACTGATAACTTCCCATTGTTTAATCTATGCTGGGATTATGAGCAACTGCAACAGAAACAATGTTAAAACTGAGTTGTTCCAAAGTACTTTGATTTTTAAATAAGAGGGATCAAATTGTGGGATGTAAAAACTCAAATTTTTCTGCAAAGGTACTGAGAAACTGCTGACACAGCATGTTTATGCCACTTTACCTCACATGTTTGTTATAACAAGACACTATAAGGAATCATAGCTTCCTTCTTTTTCTTACGCTTGAGTTGAGATTCAAGCATAAGAAGAGCCATCTAATTCAGCATCCTATTCCCAAGTAACGAAGCAAACACTTATGAGTTTCATAAGATGGCCATAATAGCACCTTTTGCATAGTTAGAACCTCTGCAGCAGCTCGCAGATGTAACAAAAGAGGGACCATGGCATGGAGGGCGGTTGTTAACTCCATGAGCCTGTGCTCCTTGTTTTGAAGATGCTTGGAGGTTCCCCAAACAGCATAATTTTGGGAATGAGTCCTCGTCTTTTCCTCCAGTTCCAAAGACTTCACACCTGTAGAAAAACCTACATTCTCCCCAAACCCTGTTCCTTGATCCATTCTTCTGTGTAGGTGATGTTACACTTTTGTGGCACACTTCTGTGGCAGTTTGTATTGCAACATGAAAGCCACAAGCAAAATAATTCTTTCCTTGAGCTTAATCTGGGGGAACATTAAGGACTAGCCCTGTTCTGAGGCTAGTTGCACAGGTATAGCATGAAACTGAATGCAAGACTCTATTCTGGTAAATGCTAGTCTAAGAACAAAGGTCTGAGCACTCAGACTAAACTTTGCTGATAAACTTTGCTTATCAAAGTAATCTTTGATAAATAATCTGGTCTATAACAAAAAGGTTTCATAAAGATAACTAGAGCAAGAGCATCATATTTACTGGTATGTATGTTCTGACAGTATACAGGTAGTGCTCAACTTACAACAGTTCATTTAGTGACCGTTCAAAGTTACAACAGCCCTGAAAAAAGTGGCTTATGGCTGTTTTTCACACTTACAGTACGACTGTTGCGGTATCCCCATGGTCATGTGATCAAAATTCAAATACTTGGCAACTGATTCATATTTATGATGGTCACAGCCTCCTGGGATCATGTGATCACCTTTTGCAGCTTTCTGGCAAGCAGATTCACTTAACAACAATGTTACTCACACAACGACTGCAGTGTTTCCCTTAACAACTGTGGCAAGAAAAGTCGTAAACTGGGATAAAACTCACTTAAGAAACGTTTCACTTAAAAAACAGAAATTTCGGGCTCAATTGTGGTCGTAAGTAGAGGACTACCTGTATAAAGTATATCTATAAAGGCCTTACTGTATCTAACATTATAGTGTGGACTCTTATATCTTGCAATTTGATTTTTTGAATTATTTGAGTAAAACACACTGCAATCCTAGCAAAAATATTACGTTTGCTAGGATTGCAGAAGGTGGTAAAAGTTACCTTGGAGGCTTTAGCTGGTCTGCAAGTCATTTATTTATTTATTAAAATTACATGCTGCCCATCTCACCTAGCGGCGATTCATCACAACTTCCAAAGAAAATCCCAAATGAAGGCTGGGACAATTTCTAGAGGAATTGTGAACTTCCCCCTTGCTCTCTTCTTCATCTGAATTTTCGTTAGCCAGTGAATGAACCAATTCTGCATTCCATTCCCCCATCACCACCCACAAGTGTATTAGAAGACAGTTACGCACCTAGTTGTGTTAAGGGCTAGTGGCAGCTTCCCCCTTTTCACTGCATTCTATGATTCTCTGAGCTCTTCCGCCCTTTGAGAGCCTTAATGTATGCGGAGAACACAAACACTCTTTTTCTCTGACTGATCTCATGCTTTCATTTCAATTCATGGATTAAATTGTTTCTTTTTGGCCTTGGATGAGCTTGGGAAAATTTCAGATAATGTAAGTCCACCCCCCAAATCTTCTCCCCGAACACATCCATGTGAGGATTTTTTTGCCAGTTTGAAAGCGGCTGCAAATCTCCCCATTCCCACAAGGTCAGTGGTGTTGGCAGAGCCGAACTGATTGATTTCTGGCTCAGCTGCTGTGTGTAGCCAAAAAGATCTGCAGATGGGGGGATGTTAGGGTTGGTTTGCTTGCTGGTGTATTGAGATGCTGTAGCTCCGTTTTTCCATTGGAAGTCATTCTTACCTCACATCTTCTCTCAGTTCCTGATCTTTGTGCCCTGCAATAAAACAGTAGCTTTACAGATTTTCCATTTTCCTTCAAGCCCAAATGAAATGTACCGGGATTAGAAAACAAAATCACCTTCAGATGGTAGAAATAGTCAAACCAGGTGACTCTGAAAACAAGCTCAGCCTAACAACCTGACCTTATTATTATTTTCCTCCAAGCTGTCTTGATTTCAGTCAGCTGGTTTAAGAAGTGAAAATGCTTTTTTTTGCTTTTTCTTGTATTTAGCCTTTCTTCTTCTACTATAAATCACCCAGAGGTCTGCAACAGATACTGATCTATCCGCCTTTGCTCAAAATGATGTAAGATGTGAGTTTTCTTCTCTTCAGAACTTCACTGTTAACTCGCTCTGCTTCTATGATACATGCCAGTAGAATTTCTAGATAATTGCCTTTTCCCTCTGTAGTGGCTGCTTCATGCAGAGAAAGATAACTGTGACATAATAGGTTGCAGTAAGTTATTATTATCCATATACAGGTTTTATAATCTATATATTCTTGGTTTCTTATTTTGGAATTACTTTTAACAATTAATGAAAAAAAGTTTACAATAAATTTAAAACACAACACTACTGTACAGTGAGGGGGGAAATGAGTATTGATGAGTATTCATAATGATGCTGTTGTTCACTAAAACCCCACTTAAAAATGGCATATTTAAATCCACAAAACTGCTGAAAGCATAACAGTACAACATCATTGTAGTGCCATACACTGAAGTACAGAATCGCCAGAAATGAAGAGCCACTAACACAAATGTAGCCAAAAGCCTGAATAATGAATAAAAGCTGATAATGGTTTGTAATCCCTGGAACTAAATTCTGCATTTATAGTGCTTGTATCAAAATGTCCTCTTTTGGGTCAGCTAGTAAAGTTAAATCAAACTTGGGACAAATTCTTAGACCAGATCTTTGCAGTTGTGTTGATAACAACATGCTGCTGCTAAATGTCTCTGGAGATTCTCAGTCATCCAAGTCATATCGTAGTTGTCCCAAAGGTGTTTTTTCAAGAGGCAACTGGATTTTATAGAATAAAATAAGAATAGAATAATTTTATTTCTATACCGCCCCTCTCCCGAAGGACTTGGGGCAGTGCACAGCCAAGTAAAAAACACAATACAAATATCCCAATTAAATTTAAAAAATTACATTTATGACCAAAATTCATTAAAAACCCCAAAATTTAAAACTTCGAATTTAAAACTCATTTACAAAGATAGCCCTGCTTGTCGGAAGAGCAGGGTCTTGAGGGCACAGCGAAAAACTCGGAGGTCAGAAATTGTGCGTATTTCCGGGAGCAGTTCATTCTAATATTTTTATGTTTTTTCTTTGAAGACATTTCGCTTCTTATTCAAGAAGCTTCTTCAGTTCTTGGATAAGAAGCAAAACGTCTTCAATGAAAAACAAGGAAGTTGAGTTGCCTCTTGAAAAAGCACCTTTGGGACAACATGCTACTGCCTACTTGTGAGATGCCTTTCAGCTTCCTAGTCTAGCTTTACTTTTAGAGTTTTCTGGCAACTTCCCATTCAAATACTAACCATACTTAGCTTCTCAGCCCTGGAAAGGTTTTGTCAGTTACCAAACATCCAAATTTTGATCATATGACCATGAGGATGCCATTATGGTCATAAGTGTGAAAAATGGTCATAAGTCACTTTTTCAGTGGCATTGTGACTTTGAACATTCACTAAACGAACTGTTGTAAGTCGAGGACTACCTGTGTCACAGTTTCAGTGTCCCGAGATCATATGATTACTTTTTGCAATCTTCTGACAAGCAAAATCAACGAGAAGCCAGATTCACTTAACAACCAGGTTACTAACTTAACAGCCACAATGATTCAGTTAACAGTTTTGGCAGGAAAGATGGTAAAATGGGGCAAAACTCATTTAACAGCTGTCTTGCTTAGCAATAGAAATGTTGGACTCAGTTGTGGTTGTAACTCAAGGATCACCTGTATTGTTGTAGCTTGGATGTTTTTTGCCACAGTTACAATATGCCTACAAGTTATTTATATCCTTGTGTAATTATCTTTCACTTCAGTAAGAGATAAACACATTCCACATGATCTTGTGTAGGGCACTTTTAGTCTAATTCATATTCAGTTTGGTAGCTCTAGAAAGATTTATTCTGCATCCAAGCAATTAACTGTTTCTTCAGTGTTTTATCTAACAGGGCAATCGGGACGGATGCAAATGTATAGGAAGAGAAATTAAATTTCTCCTTTCCGCAGTAACAGATAACAGATGATACATTTTACCTCAGAAGATCCTAGCGTTTTTTCTGCGCTGGAAAAAAACCCTATGTCCCAGAGAGTCAGTGTCAGCTAGCCTCACACATCACACTAAACAACAATTAGACCGCAATATGTTTTGGCATGATATGTGAAACCAACCAGTATTGCTAATTCTAAAATTACAGTAATTATCTGATTTAGTATAGCAAATCCGTGCATGGAATTTACATTCATTTGAAGTTACAGATGTTTTTAATGGGAGATTGGTTATGGATCTCTTCCATCAAATTCATTTTAATTTCCAGAACTTTGATATTCATACAGCCTTAGAAATCGGGGATGGGAGAGAGACTTTGGAAAATGGTTTTCTGCAATTATTTTGGTGCAGAAACATTATCATTGGGGGGGGGTGTATAAATACCACTGGTTGTAGTCGAAAAGTTTGCTATAGCAATGCCACTCGTATATCTCCTTGCCAACCCAATTCAAGGCAAATTAGTAAGAACATTGCCCTTGTTGTTTGAAGAGCAATTCCAATGTCTTTTCTGTAATCCTGTTCCCTAGGATCGTAAGAAGTTTTATTCTCATCCACTGACCTTCCAAGGCTTTTTCAGATATTACTATCTCCCTATACAGAACGCTCATTGGTGCAAGACAATGCATGGCAGTTATGTAAAATGCTCTGTTATCTCTTTCATTATGTATTTGCCCAATTGTAAGTCTTGCCAGGCTACTACCAGCTGCAGTTTCTCAGAAAAAGATGCTTGATTAGAGCTATAGGACTATAGCTCTCTATATAAGAGAGAGATAAAAGGCTGACTAAAAAGTCAATAAATGATGGGATTCTAAAAAGATTAAGAGATGATGAATAATATGAAAACATAAGAAAATATAAGAAATATAATTATAAGAAAATATATTAATAAAAGGGGAAATTACTAACATGGAATATATACATATTTATACATAAAATAAACCAAGATGAGTAGATGGAAATTTAGGATTAGGAAATTTAGTTGTATTATTAATATCTACAGTGTGTTAAATTATATTATAAACTTTATATATTAAGGATTGGAAATTGTGGGGACTTGGAAGTACACTCCTGGGATTGATTAATTATTGTTAATATTTGGCATTATTAATAATCCTACACATTTGGAATCTGGAAGTTATGGTGGTATAATGAGTAATTTTTAAAATATTAGATAATAGCATTTAGTAAGGGAACAAATACATAGTGTAAAGAAATGTTATTTAGGTTTAAATGAATTAATGGGAAAATGAAAAAGGATTATGAAAAAGAGAAGAGCATCGTTGAAGTTGGAAGATTAGAACTATATATATTGATTTGTATTATTAGTGTTAACATTGTTTTTTTAAAAAAGACTTGACCCAGTCAATGTACTGTCCACAAAATATGTATATGGAATAAAAAATAAAAAAAACGTTAAAAAAGAAAAAGATGCTTGAGCATAATCACATTTAAATGTCTCTACACTCCCCTGCTCTCTATTTTTCCCCATACTGTAATTTTTTTTTCTTCTGTGTGAGAAAATTCTGAGGGCGAGATCAATTTTATTTCCGACTCAGCTTCTCTGCCAAAGGCCTAATAGTCCTGAAAGAGACTGTAGAGAATAAATGGAGGTAATGATGAATATTTATAGCACAACTGTTAGAGCCACTGGCTGCACCCAGAATTAGTAATGGGACGTTTAAGCAATGACATCCCAAGTCCAGTTCTCCTTTCTCTCTTCCTCCCTTCCTCCCAAGCTCCACTTAGCTCCAGATGCTCTACTCCGGCCTTCATTGAGAGTCTCTAGGGGTGTGTATGTGAAATAATATCTCCCATCTAAAGAACCTGGGAAGCTGCTGCTTCCTTCCCTTCTTTGCTATATTTCCTTCCCTGGGAACTGCCAGGCCTGCCCCCTCCCTCAACTCCTCAATTATGCAAAGGCAGCTGAAATCAATAATCCAAATGGAGATGGGAATTCTTTCATTCCAGGCCATAATAAGACCTCTGGGTATGTAACATATAAATAAAATCCTTATGCTGATTTTAAAGTGGACTTTGAATGCAATGCAGTGTGTACGGGAGCAACAGGAGAGGGGTGTGTGAGAAAAATAACCATCGTGGGTTCTGTTATATTTTGCCATTTATGATTTACCACTCTGGACAGTTAGTACTTTTTATACTTTTGGCTGGAAAGGTGAAAGGCTCCCTTTCCTTCCCATCCTATTACGCGCTAGTGCATTTATGAGTACTCCAGCTGCCAGTTACAGAAAGCGTCATCCAGTTTATATAACTAATGAAGATAATACAAACACACACATATAAACCAGCACATTTATAATCCTAGATGGAAGAGTCTCTACAAAAGGACAATGTGTAACTATGCATCCATATTTACAGGAATTTGGAATGGTTTATTCTGGGATAAACCCAGCCGTGACAAATACAGCAAATAGTCTCATAAATCTACAAACCTCTTATATTTTTTCCTTTAGTACAGGAGAGTGTATACAATTCCCTTACTCTCCCAGCTGAGCACACAGTCTGCTTGAATAAACCAGTTTTAAGTATTCACATGCCTAAAGTGGCCTTTCTTTATCACTAATAACTTGATAACCTCACAGCAAAAAAAAAAAAGTGATTCTTTGGGTCCCCCCACCCCAAAATACGTCCATAGTGATGTAAGTTAGGCTCAGAAGAGTCTGTCTGTGCATCTAGCATTAGATTGGTCTCTAGGGCAGCAGTTATACTGCTGCACTAAGAGAAAAGAAAAACGTTATATACGGAATTTATTCCAATTTGTAGAATAGAATAGAATAGAATTCTTTATTAGCCAAGTGTTATTGGACACACAAGGAATTTGTCTTTGGTGCATATGCTTTCGGTGAACATAAGGAGAATAAAATACATTCATCAAGAATAAAAAGATACTTAATGACAGTCAATAAGCTATCAAATCGTATTATGAAATAAAACAATATAAATTGAAAGCTACAAGCAACATGGTTATAGTAATAAGTAGGAAGAGATAGATACTAGTAAGGAAGAGAAGAATAATAGTAATATAGTCTTAGTAAATTATTTGACAGTGTTGTGGGAATTAGTTGTTTTGCAGAGTGATGGCATTCGGGGAAAAACTGTCCTTGTGTCTAGTTGTTCTGGTGTGCAGTGCCCTATAGCGTCATTTTGAGGGTAGAAGTTGAAATAATTTATGTCCAGGATGCGAGGGGGTCCGTAAATATTTTCACAGCCCTCTTTTTGACTTGTGCAGTATACAGTTCTTTAAGGGAAGGCAGGTTGGTAGCAATTGTTTTTTCTGCAGTTCTAATTATCCTCTGAAGTCTGTGTCTGTCTTGTTTGGTTGCAGAGCCAAACCAGACAGTTATAGAGGTGCAGATGACAGGCTCAATAATTTCTCTGTAGAACTGGATCAGCAGTATGTGAAAAAATACCCAAAACTTAAATGGAGCATCAGTTAAATATATGAAATGACTGACACTGATTCTTTAAAAGTTTCTGGCCTCTATATAATTCTTGGAGATTGATCCTGAAATCTTTTACACTACATGTAAAACTGTTCCTGAGAAAACATTTTTATCTACCCCTACAGGTCAAATGAATAGTGCTGGAAATTTCTTTCCTATTACACATTTTGCATCTCCCGATTGTGACGCTGATGGAGAGCTTTTTTTTTTTTTGGAAAAAATTTATTTTTAAAACAAAACATAAAACAAATCCATCACCCATTACAAATACAAACAGTGTGTCAGTCGGTTACAAAACTTTTGTGCATCATCCTCCTATTCAAAATTTACTGATTATCTAGTTTCTCATATTGTCAAATAAATCAACATCCTCATTTATCATTTATTTAACTGTCGCATTGTTGCTTCAATAAGTTTATTTTCTAATATTATATTTATAACATTTTTATTTCATATTTCATTTCCATGTTTTATTATCTAACCATTGATAAAATAAGTCCCATATCTTGTAATATTGTTTATCTTCTTGTTCTCTAATTTCAAATGTCAATTTACTCATTTCAGCACATTCCATGATTTTCTTAATAATTTCATCTTGCGTTAGTATTTTCGCTGAAGGAGAGCTTGATCACCGGGTGCCGGTGTAGAACATACATCCTTAAGTGAAGAGGCTTTGTGTGTAGGAATTTAATTTTGTGTTTCCTGAGGGGAGATGAGTTCCCTGCATGATCATTCAGCAGAATAGATTGAAGAATTTTTCTTCAGTTAATTTTGGGGTTTGCCACTTCTTTTGAGATCCAAAGGAACACCTGTCAATCAACAACTGAATCAGAGAAGGTGGCATGCTTGGCCGGTGCCCACAGTCTACTCATTATGACTCAGAGGCTGAGCTGGCAGTTGTAGAAGGAATGTACTGAAAGGGCACCTTGGTATTCCCAAATCTATGTGTAAGTCTTTTGTTGGTTGGCTGTCAGAGTCAGTCAGGCACCCACAGAGATTCCTGGATGGGGTTTGCTGGCTTCCTGGCAGGACTCTGATTCTGGCAGTAGAAGGGACTGTTGTCCAGTCTCCTGCCCACACTGCTGTGAACCTACAGCCTGTACTGCCACTCCAACACTAGCTTCAGCCAAGCAATGTGTGAAAGACTAGGCCTGTGAGAGCCTTGGAAGTATGCAGAGGAAAAGGAACTTGCCAGCTGCTCCTATAAGCACATTTCAGTAGCCTTTATGGAACACTGTTCCTTCCTTTTAGGCTTCTTCTGGCCTTCTCACCTGGATCATTGATGTCACCCTGCCCTCCAAACTTCTGCCTACCAGATTATCCTCTCTTCTCGCTGTGGGGCTGGAGCATTGATATCAAACAGGGGCTTTGGCATTTTCCCTTCCTGCAAGAATGTTGTCCTTACTACAGCAGCTTGGGGGAGTGGGGGTGGGGAACTAAGGTTTCCTTGTGTTGGTGTCCATGTGTGCATTTTCGTTATATGGATAGGACAGCAATCATTACATAATTCTTCCCTGTTATATCTCTCCCCACCTTCCTGCCCATCCCAAGACATTCTTCACATTCTTCATCCTTGAATGGGTCTGTAGAGACTTCAAACAAGGGATTGAAGATGAAACAGGAACTTGGCATAAATAAATAATTTCTCCTTTACTAAGACCTACTCTGCGGAGGGCTCCAGAGATTGGAATAGTGCTCCTCCTCTGTCATCTCTTGTACCAGACTGTTCATAAAAATTGCTATTTTTCTGCATGATCAGCTTCACTTATACTATGAACTCTCCTCTGATTCCCTGGCCTATAATAGTCCCTTGCAGGGGTGGGCTGCTGGGGGTTTGCGAGAACTTCTAACTAAGATTCTGTGCAGTTCGGAGAACCCCCAAATCCCACTCAAGGCTGGCCCCGCCCACCCTGTGCCTCCCAGGAGTCCCCACGCGGCCTGTTTTGGATGCAGGTAAGTGTAGGGAGCGCACGGAGGCTTGGGGAGGGCAAAAAACGGGCCTACCGAAAATTCAGGAAAGCCGGAAACGAGCCCATTTCCGGCCTCCAGAGGGCCTCCGGAGCCTGGGGAGGATGTTTTTGCCCTCCTGGAAGCTCAAGGAAAGCCTCCAGAGCCCAGGGAGGGCAAAAACGCCCCCCACCATGCTGCAGAAGGCCGACTAGGCTACGCCCATCATAGCCATGCTGACCCACAACCGGGCAGAGAAACCCTTGCTAAAAGTTTTGAAGCCCACCCCTGGTCCCTTAAATACTCAAGCGGGTACAAATGTTCCCTTGCTTTTTTATCTGACACAATGGCCTACCTGGAGGAGTACATGTGACCGAGCCTCATCTGTGGTGTGCTTAATGGAGTGATATCTATAGGGCTTCTGTCATCCTTTTGTGTCTGGGAAACAAGTGTAAATCTCCCTATTCAGGGATTAAACCACGCTGCCTCCTTATGTTTGGGGATAGAACAAAACGGTGCTTTCCAATTCTGTCTCATTTGTTCATTGGGAAGCTGATGGCCGGAGAAGCCAGAGCTGGGCAAAGAAGCACTCAAAATTCTTATCGTGTCTCTGGTTATTTTGGATTGTCCTTGTGCTTGTTGTTCCAGGCAGTTATTTGTGGCAGAGGCTCCTGTATTCTGTCTTGTTCACTCGTTTGTGACCTTTTGGAGAAGGACAGCACTTTTTTTATAGACTTGTTACCAGAATTAGGCAAGACTCAAAGCAGGATGGTGGGTTCGGTTATTTTTTTTTGGGGGGGGGGTGGTCTTGGCAGAAGAGACCCTCTGTTTTGGTATGCGAAGTAAGAAATCCAAAGGGTAATTCTCCACTTTAAATTACGCACCATAATAATGTGCTGCTTTTCATGGTACTCTCATGTCATAATCTGTCTACTGCCTGGCTTTCAAACATCCTGAGTACCATTACTATAATTACTACTAATATTTTCCGCAATAGGCTACGAGTAGGATTAACTTCTTTTAGAAGTGGAAGAATAACATATACGTATTGATCTCGATGTTAATTATTTCATTTTATTTTTTCTGGAAGGAAAGAAAGAATCTAGATGTGGGAACTCTGAGATGGATAAAAATATCTGGAGTATCTGGTGTGGATCTTGGATACGCTCTTCCCTGATGGGAAAAAAAAAACTTATTCAGTGCTGCCGTAATGGCCACTTTGCGCCCCTGCCTTGGCCAGACACTGATGATACTCAGAGGAACATGCACACATATACACAATCTTGCATGAATATTTCTGGCCCTCCTCCTTTTTTGGACATGCTGGGTGCTGAGTTATTTTGAGTGAATTCCTGTTTATTTTTACCATCTCTCTCTCTCCCCCCCCCCCTCTTTCCACCCGCCCCCTCTTTCTTTCACTCCCCCGCATGGCTTAGCCTTCCTGCTGCTAACTATTCTCTTCCCTAACCCTGATCTGTAATGTGAGGATGAAGTGAGGAATTCCTTGCAGAAAATGCTTCAAGAACTCCAGGATTGGCTGGAGGTAGGGACTTCCTTCTCCAACCAATCAGGAAAAGTAAAACACCCACAGTTCAAGCAGTCATAAAAGGCAATAAAGAGGGACAAGGAAACCGTGTAATCCAACAGCTATGTAGGAGGATCCCTTACAATGCAATGGGCAAATTTGTACTTTCTCCAGGTATGCAGTTGCGTGAAGATTTTTTTTTTTAAACTATGGATCAAACAGTTGTGTAAGTAAATAGGAAATTCAGTCTATTTCCAAGATAAATTCAATTTCCTTCATACCAAGCTGGATTCTGGATGATGACTTCATGGGCATTTTTAGCAATAATGTCAAAATGACTTGTTGCAGCCTTTCTTTGGATGTTCCTTCAACTACTCTGCAGTTTTGAGTTTTCTTGGTGGTTCCATCCAAATACTAATTAGGCCTGACCCTGTTTAGTCTCTTTTAGATCACCCAAAGCCTGTTAGCTGCTGCCTCCTGAAGTGATGCTGTCAAAATACCTATTTATTAATTCTATTTATCCAGCCTTGCCCTTAACATGCATTTTTCTTCTGTCATTTGACATCCACACCTTGCCATGCATTTCTGAGCAGAAGGTATATTTGTGGGGTGCCTTGCTGTCTCTAATTCTGCTCCCATGAGCGAGCAGAGAAGAATTCAGGATAGCCATTGTAGGTACAGGAGAGAATCCTTTAGAAATTAAAAGGTTTGCTTGCATGGCATTGCTAGCTAATGGTTATTGACTATCTTTTGTTAACATTGTTAATAGTCAGATAGAATTGCCTGATCTTTTTTTTTGCTGGACCATCTGGGGTTTAACAAACAACATTTAATGCGCTTGAGAACTCTGCCAAATCCAGATTGGGAATTGGAGCAGAGAGAAAAATTGACTTCAGATTTCCAATTTGATGTTAGAAAGACATTTGAGAGCAAGTAGCTGGAGCTGGCCGAAACTGGAGATGCAGTGAGAAAGGAGAAGAGAACTTTCCCTAGTAGCTGCTGAAGTCCTCAAGACAAATGAGAGTGTAGAAGCCTTCATAATATCAAAGGAAAGAAGGAAAAAAAGGAAAGGAAAAAGGGAGGATAAGGAAGGACGGAAGGAATGCAGATTGCAGAGAAAAGCAACAAAGATGATTAGGGAACTGGAGGCTGTAACATATGAAGAATGGTTGCAGGAATTGGGAATGTCTAGACCAGGGATGTCAAACTTGTGGTCCGTAGGCCGGATGCATCACATGCTGGCCCTGCCCGGTTTAAGAAGGGGAAAAAAGTCCGATACGTTATGTGTCGCTGCCGTGATGTTGCAAGTTTGACACCAATGGTCTAGACCAGGAGTGTAAAACTCAAGGCCCGGGAGCTGGATCCGGCTCACGGGGTGCTTAGATCTGGCCCGCAAGGCTGCACTGGAAACAGTGAAAGACCGACCCCCAATGCCTCTGTCAAGAAAAATGGAGCTCTGGGAGGCCGTTGCGGCCAAAAACAGAGCCCGGGGGGGCACGCGTGGCCCACCCACATTCCATTTTTGCCGTAAGAGCACTCGGGCCACCACAGGCCCCTCTGACATGAGTGACAACAAGATGGCCACTCCTACCCTGGCCACGCCCACTCTGGCCCCTGAGGTCAAACACAACCCTGATGCGGCCCTCAATGAAATCGAGTTTGACGCCCCTGGTCTAGACTAATGAAAAGAAGGTCTAGAGGCCACATGATACCAGTGTTCCAATATTTGAGGGGCTGCCACAAAGAAAAGGGGGTCAACCTATTTTCCAAAGCAGCTGAAGGCAGGACAAGAAGCAATAGATAGAAACTAATCCAGGAGAGAAGCAAACTACAACTTACCAATCAAGGAGGGAAGCAACCTACAAGCGAACGGAGCCATGCAAACAAGCGAAGCCTCATCCACGGGATGCAGGCTGCATGCGCAACCAGGCCCTTTCCAGTCTGCAGGAAAACCTCTCTCCACAGAACTGGTCCCTGGTGCCCAAAAGGTTGGGGACTGCTGCTTTAGAGAATTTCTGGGAAAGCTAACCCCATCTCCTCTCCTTGAAGCTCCACTTCGTAGAAGGCAAGGGCACCTTGTAAGTCAGCGATGCTTTCTTCCAAATAGATTGCTGATGATAGAAGGAATTGTGTAGAGTAGCTTTTTAGAATAGGGCAGTGATGGCTAACCTTTTTGCTGTCGCGTGCCAAAAGCGGGGGGAGCGGGGGGGATTGTGCATGCGCGTGCCCACACCCATAATTCAATGCCCCCCCCACTCTCCCCGCTTTTGGCACGCGACGGCAAAAAGGTTACCTGTAGGCCCGTTTTTCACCCTCCCCAAGCTCCAAAGGCTTTCTTGGAGCCTGGGGAGGGTGAAAATCGCCTTCTCCACCCCCCCCAGAGGCCCTTCTGAGGCCGGAAACGCCCCGTTTCCTAACTTCCAGTGGGCTTGGAACGCCTGAAAATCAGCTGCGGTTTGCAGATCCATGTTGGAGCTGAGCTAGGGCAATGCTCGTGTGCCTACAGATATGGCTCCGCGTGCCACAGGTTCGCCATCACGGGAATAGGGCATATCGCTGGATGTGATTTATAGTTCTGTTAGTTCTTGAAGCCCACCCATTTTTTAAAAAGGGGACGGACATTAGTTGAATGTTCTCCTGAATTTAATAGAATGCTTCCAAGCTACAGCCAAGTTCCAAAAGCTTATAGAGCTGGTCTATATCTTCATGTAACTGTATTATAACACTGCTCTGATTCAGCTTTTATCTTCTCTGGAGAAGACAATAAAACCCCATAAACAATCTTCTGCAATCTGGTCCCCTCTAGAGGTATTGGTACTACAACTCCCGGAGTTGTAGGAAACTGCAGTATGAATAACATTTGGAGGGCATCAAAAATATGGTTAAACAGCCCTGGATAGGAAAATTGTATTTAGGAGTTATTTATATTTCTGTTCTGCAATCGTTCCTTGAAATGTAAGCAGGACATGGGTTTCCCCATGTCCCTAAAGCTTCCCTGTCCCTAAAGCCATTCCCTCCGCAACATACCACACACAGAGAGACTCTGCTAGCATTATTGCTGGAATTATGACAGAACCAGGACAGCTTCCCCTGTATCTCATTTTCCTTCTCACAGAGGAAGAAAGAGACACAGGCGAAGCAGGTGTTCCCCAATAAGATTCTGCTGGGAGACTCAAGGCAGAGCTGTTTAGCTGGCCTTGGTGGAGAAGATACATGTTAGAAGCAGCAATATGTCCTATTAAACTGGCAAAGATGACTCTCCATATCCTCTTCCACAAAACAGTAGGTGAGGTCTGTGGTGGAACTCCAGTGATATCACAAGGTGATGTCACTTAATCTGGAATCCACCCCAATTGACTTGGAAGGATTGAATCTGAGCCTTTGGTGAAACCTAATCTGTCTCTCTGTCCTCTTTTTTTTTTTTTTTGGATGAAAGCCATTTTTAGTCTGTCTAACCACATAGCTCAGCTTTAAAGGAAACTCAAGCCCACTTCTGCTTCCTCCCAATCTATGAAGACTCTACTATGTTGGCGATGTTTTGGATTCCACTGATAAACTTTTCTTAAGCACTCAGGCCTGCTTGTGGCTCAAATGTAAGCTTTTGGAGATGGCCTTTGCTCAGGAGAATTTGTGGAAACATTTCACATCTCTCTGTTTTGTTTTTCCTGCAAGAAAATATTGAATGGGGAATTTGTTGAGCTTGTCTTGTCAGTGCTATAAGATAAACTTGATCAAGAAACCAACTCCTCAGGAAGATCTACTTATATTTGATTGAGATAGTTTATAGTAACAGAACCTTGTAAGTCTGCTTGTTTTACCTTTCCTCCCTCTTGTATCTTACCAAACAACCCATACCCCATTGGGTCATTGTTTTGGAGATATTTCCTTACCTAAACAGGATGATTAAAGGCAAAAAAGCAGTGGGAGTGAAAGCAACGTTTAACTTCTGGCTGGGTTCCCCATTGAGTTTTTTTGTGGGAATATGGTAAGGACAACGGAAAGCTTCCCTTCCCTTCCCTCCCCTTCCCAGCAATCAGGTAAGTGGCTGCTCCTTTGTGGGGGAGGGAGCAAGGGATTGTTAAACTGGCTTGGAAACTGTCATGGAACATTGTAAATGAAAATTACATGACCATAGCAAAGCACAGCAGCAGCCAGAAACTCTGAAGCAGCCATAACTTCCCCAAATTTCATTCTCTCAGGAGTCATGAGTTCTGGATTTTAGATACATTCTGTAAGTTAGTCCATTTGAGGTACCTTAGTTCAAAAATTGTTGCCCTATCATGGACTGTTTTCACCTGGTTAAAGGTCACGACAAGGAGAGTTTTAGTAGCATATAAATTGAATCAGTGAGGTGCCAGCTGGAGTCTCTTCCAGTGGTGAAATCCAAATTCTTTTACTACCGGTTCTGTGGGCGTGGCTTGGTGGGCGTGGTGTGGCTTGGTGGGCGTGGCAGGGGAA
This sequence comes from Ptyas mucosa, assembly GCA_012654045.1. Taxonomy (NCBI): domain Eukaryota; kingdom Metazoa; phylum Chordata; class Lepidosauria; order Squamata; family Colubridae; genus Ptyas; species Ptyas mucosa. Next base: position 4,578,598 of record WNWU01000020.1, read on the forward strand.
GGATACTGCAAAATCTCCATCCCCTCCCCAATCCTGTGGGAAGGATATTTTATTTATTTATTTTTTATTTATTTTTAGATTTCTATACCGCCCTTCTCCCTGGGGACTCAGGGCGGTGTACAGCCAAGTAAAAACACATAATATAAACAATTAAAAACCAATTAAAAAGAATATCTAAATTTGGCCCAGAAATTTAAAAAACACCCCACTTTAAAATCATTTAAAAGGCTTCGCTTAGGCCAGCCCAGGAGATATTGCAAAATCTCCATTCCCTCCCCACTCTGGGGCCAGCCAGAGGTGGTATTTGCCAGTTTTCTGAACTGCTCAAAATTTCTGCTACCGGTTCTCCAGAACCTATCAGAACCTGTTGGTTTTCACCCCTGGTCTCTTCCTAATACTATCTTCTTTCCCAGGGCTTACTTCTGCCCTTGTTGTTTTTGTAATGGCTTCTGAATATTTTCCTACAAGGCCATGTCTCTGCACATCTGGATTTTTCCTTCCTTTGGCTTTTAGCTGAGATTTAACTTGTGTACTGAATTTCGTCTAGTGTGAAATGTTAACTGGAATTCGTTGGTTGAAAAGCTACCTGATAAATCTAATTCCACCTTAACTTTTTCTATTTTTAAAAAGAGGTGATTCCTTCTCCATCAGCATGGGATGTATAAGAAACAGAGAAAGGGCCTACTGGGAAATCAGCTTGTCAGAGTCTGTGAAAAGAGGAGAATTGTGTTCCTCTATGAAGAAATTGGCAGCCAGATACTTTCCATTAAATTCTTGTAACTTCATTGTCATGACTTCTAGCAATTTCCTCTATTCCAGGAAATCAGTATTTTAGCTAAATATTTTTTGTTTCCCTTTGGTTAATTGTCTGAAAGCATATTTAATACTGGATGTGTCTGTGCCTTTGAAATTCCTCATTTGGCTTTGAGTTTTCCTGAAGGTGTGACTTGCTTGTTGTATCACTTGGCTTGATGTGGTTTTGATTAAGCACGTTGATGTCATGTGAGAAAGTTAGACTAGTTTTTCTACCTGTTCTTTGAATGTTAATCTTAACTAGCCATCCAGATTTAAGAGTGTTCTTGCAGCACATGACAATTCTTTTTTTAAAAAAGTTTTTTATTAGTAATTCAAAATTAAAAGCGTTGGACATAGATATGACATCACTGGTCCCAAGCATCTTCCAACACTTTAAGTTAATACCTAATATACTAATGATAATAAAATAATATATTCCTTACACCTTATACGTTATTTAAACATAGTATAATAATAGTCATTTATATATTATTCATATACAATTATACATATTTATACCTACATATACCTCTCTATACAATTCACATACATATTTATCTATAATAACGTATATAATTCTAGTCTAACACTACACACTTGTCGACTATCCTCCTTTTATCTAAGCCCGTGATGGCAAACCTATGGCACACGTGCCACAGGTGGCACGTGGAGCCATATCTGTGGGCATGTGAGCGTTGCCCTAGCTCAGCTCCAGCGCGCATCCACGCGCCAGCCACCTAATTTTCGGTCCCACCAGAAGTCGGGAAACAGGGTGTTTCTGGCCTCTGGGGGGCCTCCAAGGGGATAGGGAAGGCCATTTTCACCCTCCCCAGGCTCCAAGAAAGCCTCTGGAACCTGGGGAGGGTGAAAAATGGGCCTACTGGGCCCACTGTACCATCACGTGCCAAAAGCGGGGGGAGTGCAGGGGGGTCGCGCATGCATGCGTGGGGGGGCACATGCATGCATGGGGGGGCACGTGCGACCTCCCCACGCTCCCCCCACTTTTGGCATGCAATGGCAAAAAGGTTAACCATCACTGATCTAAGCATTCATAGAATTTTGCCCAGATTTTATAGTACAGTGTTTTGCTTTTATCCTTATCCTTGAGTTCCAAGGTGAGTCTATCCATTTCTGTGCAGTTGAAAATTTTTAGTAGTATTTCCTCTTCATTTGGGGTATCTTTCTCTTTCCACTTCTGCACAAACGCTATCCGTGCCGCTGTAAGTATATGCAGTAGTCGATAATTTATGCACATGACAATTCTTGATTGTCCCAATAATGATTTTTTCAAGCAGAGTTCCCTTTTACAGATGAGAAGGGAAGCTGGGATATACTGTGCGTTTAGGGTTATTGAATTGATATAGGATTGAGATGGGCTTTGTAGGGAGATTTCTCAGTTTATATTTTATCCAAAAAGCTTGTGCAAAACCTGCCATCTGTGTGAAAGGCAGAACTATTGGTCCCTGGTCTGCTGGCTTATGAAAGGCAGTATGTCAGGAAGGGGTGGGAGAGCGACATAAAGCAAGGTTTGGCTCAGAATCTTATCTAAGTTTGCAAACCACTGATAATTAGATATAAAAAACAGCTACAATTCCTCCCCCATCTTTTTTGAAGAAGCACATTTAAGGTTACAAGTCTGTATGCATTTATTTGAAAGAAGGCTGTGAGTAGCTTTCAGGGGTTAGGGGGAAGTGTTTGTATTATACTTCAAGGCCTGTAGGACAACCCTTGATCAATCAGTTCAGATGTCTTCCAGGTGATTTTGACAATACAGGTAGTCCTCTACTTATGACCACAATTGAGCCCAACATTTCTGTTGCTAAGTGAAGCATTTGTTAAGTGACGTTTGCCCCATTTTATGACCTTTCTTGCCACGGTTGTTAAGTGAATTATTGCACTTGTTAAGTTAGTTTAACAGTAACAGAATTGGAAGGGACCTTGGAGGTCATCTAGTCCAACCCCCTGCTCACGCAGGAGACCTGTACTAGGGATTCGAATTGCTGACCTTTTTGATGGACAAACTCAGAGTCTTAGCCTCTGAGCCACCTAGTCAGATAGATAAGTTAGTGTCATAGTTGTTAACTGAATCTGACTTCCCCATTGACTTCGCTTGTCAGAAAGTCGCAAAAGAGGATCACATGATCCCAGCAGTGGTGGGTTGCCCCTGGTTTGCAGCGGTTCTAGAGAACCAGTAGTAAAACTGGCGGGAGGCTCCGCCCACTGACCCCGACATCATCAAACTCTTCTGTGCATGTGCAGATGCTTCTGTGCTTACGCGCGCGCGCAGCCCCATTATAAACCGGTAGTAAAGGTAAGTAGAACCCACCCCTGGATCTCGGGACATTGCAACCGTCATGATTGTCATAATTATGAATCAGTTGCCAAGTATCTGAATTTTGATCCCATGATCATGGGGATGCTGTAACGGTCGTAAGTGTGAAAAATGGTCATAAATCACTTTTTTCAGTGCCGTTGTAACTTCTTCATGCTCTAGATCTATATTGTGAGTTCTTCCCTTTCTTCATCCCTAGGTAACTTGCCAAAGTTTAAGCTGACTGTCCTTCCTAGTCCTAACCATTAATATTGTATGATACAAAGAAAGATCTAGGTTATGCAACCTTTAAGCCCTGGTCAGCTTGAAGACATTTCCACACAAATATAGGTATGAAAGGATGCAAAAATGATGAAACGCACATCATGACATCACAATGCAAACCCCAACTTCATGCATTTGTCCTAATGCCGGATGAAAATATGTAAACCATGTGGCTTCTGTCACGTGTTTTACCATTCAGGATTGTCCCGGACTTATGCACATGGGAACAGTGCACCAGTTTAAATGCAGCTCTGGATTTCTAGGAGCTGTAAGAGAGAACTCAGCCAGTTTACTTCTGGCTCAATTACAGTAAAACTAGTTTCTTTTTTTTTTCGTAAATGCATGACTCTGTGTGTCTTGTGAATGGCCCATTTTTGTATTTGCAACCATTCCTGCCTCGTCATGGTTCCTGAGCTTCAGGTTTCTGGGAGAACATGGCTTGATGTCCATCTTTCAACTCCCCCTCAAAGGAACTGCCTGGACTGTTTTTTTTTGTTTTTTTTTTTTGCTAATGAGTAAATAAATTTACGGGTATAGACTAGTTTATTTCACTTTGGCTGGAATGGGGCTGGTGAGGGGATGTTTGTTAGTGTGCAACTTGTGGTAGCTTGGACTGAAAGCAATGACTTTTGTCCAGTATTTTCGGCATTGGGAGGGTGGCAGGTTTGACAATGAACTTTTGAGGGATTATAAAAGTGGTGGTAGATGGAAGCCACGTTACTACTTGTTCTGCCCCAGCTACGGACCCCAAAGAACGCAGCACACACAAAGTCTGTACAAAACTTAATTTACTAAAATAACTCAGTCTTTTTCGAAGGCTGTTAATAAACTTTCTTAACAGCCTACAAGAAACCAAAGATCACAATCTTACTATGGTTGGCAGAAAGCCCAGAAGCAATTTTGCAGAGAATCCAGACACGAAGGAGAGTGAACTAAAGTTGTTCCCTACAAATTGCTTCAGTCGGCATTCCTCCTTAAATAGGCTAAGGGAGTGGCCAATTAGCCCCAAGCCTTACTCTCGAGGAGACCTCCTCCTGAGGAGCCACTCCTGCCTTTTGGCAGCTCTGCGCACCCGTGCATCGAGAAGAGGCTTCTCCTCTTCGTCCTCTTCACTTAAAGGAGCTTCTGGAGGTTCTGAAGGCCCTGGCTGAATCCCTGCCTCTGGCAGCACATCTTCTCCAGCCTCCTCATTGTCTGACTCGAGTGCCAGCTGCACAGGCTGCTGGCGCAGCACCACACCAGCCTCCTCGTTGTCGGAATCAGCTACAATCTGCACAGGCCGCTGACGGGCCACAACACTACTATGCAGATTCAGGTTATGCCAAGAGTTCTTCAAATTGCCTTTTTTCTCCAATGAAAGAACCCATATTTCCATTTTCCAAACTATGGTTTTGAAATGCCCACAAAGTTACAATGCTGGGCTTCTTGAAACATAACTGATATGAGCAATAACCTTTCCCCCCTCCCCTGCGATGATTTTCTATTTCATTTGGTGACCTTCAGTCTAATGAAATGAATGTCCATGTGTTGGGCCTTCTGTCCACTGTGCCTCTATTGTGAATGGCCAATTCAGCAAGGAGCACTAGAGAGAGAGAGAAAGAGAGAGGGGGGGAGGGATTGAGAGGGAGAGAGGGGGGAGAGGGGGAGAGAGGGATTGAGAGAGAGGGGGGGGAGAGAGAGAGAGAGAGAGGGATTCTGTGGGTTTGCTCTATTGCAGAGAACAAATTTGAGATGTTTCTGAGATTTGTGGGCACTTTTGTGTGGTGCGTGCATAATTGTGCAGGAAAAGCTACAGCTGGTTTTATTGTTTCTCCTTGGGACTTCTGCAAAACTCCTGTAGTTCTGGAAATATCTGCATATTTTCTAAAATGTGCATGAAATAAGGACAAGAGAGATTTTGTTTCAGATCTCAAAATCCAACGATCTCCTCTATTCCTATATCACCTGCTGTTGAGCAATAGTGCTCCTTATGAAGATTTTACTTACAAAGATTTTACGCATGCGGCCCTCCCGAGCTCCGTTTTCGCTGGCAGAGCATTGCAGCAGCCGGAAATTGAGCTCGGGAGCCCGTTTTTGCTGGCAGAAGTACCGTGGGCCTGCCACAAGTACCCCCAACATGAGTGACATTGAGCAGGCCACACCCATCCCGGCCCCCTAAGGTCAAACACAACCCTCAATGAAATTGAGTTTGACACCCCTGGTTTAGTGTATCAGGCTGTCCGAATTACCCACTCCCTAGGGAAGTGACTTATCCCTGTTTGGCAACAGCTGCAGCATTACCAATGTCTTGGTAAAAGAAGGGGTGTGACCATTTTCAAATCCTCCCACTTGCTGGAAAGGAGACTGGGAAGCTATCATTGGGTGGGGGTGAGGGATGGTTAAACATCTGCAGTGGGCCAAGCAGGTTGAACCTCAGTAGATTAGTCACCTAAAAACCTATTTTTTGTGTGTGCCAAAAAGGGAGCAAAAATGTAGAAGAGAATGGAAAGACAATGAAACTCTTGTTCTTCTAGAGTTGGCTAAGATTTTGACTTTGTTTCAGCAATGGGACAGAAGGCCTCCAACAACCCGCGTATTCTGATGACCCAGCTGGCATTCAGGCTAATACTTAACTCCTATCTATGTCCTGCAGCATTCTGATTTTCTCTTTTTCTCTTTTAAGTGTGACATACAAACAGGAACAAGGGTAGCTTATCCATATTTTATTGAATGGCTGCATCTCTGCAACATGCTAAATCACAAACAAACCTGCCACGCAGGGGTGAAATCTACTTACCTTCCTTACCGGTTTGGAAGCACATGCACCGTGCGTGCTTTCTTCGCTCACGCGTGCGTGCGTGTCATGTGCGTGTGCACACCTGCGCATGTGCAAAACCTGTGCATGCGCAGAAGGTAAAAAAAAATAAAACCAGGAAGAAATGATACCCGGGTGGCGATTGCTACCAGATCGCTGAACCACAGGGAAAAATCAGTACCGGATCAGGCGATCCGGTCTGATCCGGGAGCATTTCACCCTTGCTGCCACATCATTGTGGCTTAACCCAGCCTGCGAAAACAAATAAATAGCACTAATATGAAACATAATCGTTTGGAAAAGAAAGGGATTCTGCGAATGTGATTCAGCATGGGAACTCTTAACTTTGTGGGTGAAATTTTGTCTTGGGAATTGGTAGACCGCGAGCAAAAATACAGCTGTTTTGGTCAGGAATGCAAGCATGAAATGGATTGTGGGCTGTTCCAAGTGACATCATGTCCCCCATTAGGAATCCTGGTTGCTGGAGGGAAAGGACAGCTGTGATGGAGATGCAGGGACAGGTGATATGTGGTCAGGAGCTGAAGTGGGCCCTGCATCTGCTTGAGGCAAAAGAGTATGAATACACTCCCCACCCCCAGCTGTTCACTGCCTCCTTCTCCCCCTATATGTGCTCCTGACAAAAATGCCTAGGATAGAATTTATTCTCTCTTTAACTAATTGATCTTTTCAGAACGCACATTAATGTCAGAAGGGGGAATACTCAAGGTCGTTGTGGTTTAGCATGAAGGGGAAAGAAGACCCGCAGTTTTTGCCAGCTCAGCAGAAATCTGGTTCCCAAGTGTGCTGCTCAGCCCTCCTTGTTTCCCTCTCTCACATCTTTGTATCCATCACAATAATAATTTCAGTTCCTCCTTCTGTAAATCTATTCATATTTTTTTTTTGAACCATAATTCAGCCTTTCCCTTATTTTCTTTCAATCCCTCAGAATCCTTGGCTTTCCTTTAGTTTTGGTGCCCTGTTTTCTCCTTTCATTCGATGCTTCTTTTTACATTAATCTGTTTCCGTTATGCAGTACTTTTTTAAAATTTGATTTATATGCCGCCGTTCTCCGGAGACTCAGGGCGGCTTACAATGCGTTAAGCAATAGCCTTCATACTTTTGTATATTTATACAAAGTCAGCTTATTGCCCCCACAATCCGGGTCCTCATTTTGCCTACTTTAGAAAGGATGAAAGGCTGAGTCAACCTTGAGCCTGGTGAGATTTGAACTTGCAGTAATTGCAGGCAGCTGATGTTAATAACAGTGCTTTAGTCTGCCATGCGACCAGGCTCTTTTTCCCTTAAAAACACCACTTTAGTCTGCCACGCCACCAGGTTCTTTTTCCCTTAAAAACAAAAACCAACACTTTAGTTTGTTTATACAACTGACTTTTTGTTATTAAAAATAATCCAGTGCAATAGGATACAAGATGCAAATAATAAAACCGTGAAGAAGATACTTGGCAAAATTATAAGTGGTTTAGGAAACCATTTTATGAGACAGCAGGACTGCAAAGGACCAAAGTGCTAGCCCATATTCAACAAAAGGCTTAACTCTATTGGCCTTCCGGAAAGCGGTGAAGACCTGGCTCTTCCGGCAGGCCTGGGGCTGTTGATCTCGTTATAGTGATCTTGCGAGACCCGGCCACAGATTGGAGTGTATGTGTTTTAACGTTTTAATGTTTTAATGTTTTCTTTTAACTTTTGTATGGGATATTGTTGCATTGTTTTATTCTCTGTTGTAAGCCACCCAGAGTCCCTTGGGAGTTGGGCGGCATAGAAATGCGACAAAACAAACAAACAAATAAATAAATTGAAGACTCAAATGCTTCATTTAGCAGGCCACAGCTGTCCAGATGCAGAGCACTCAGTAAAAAGCCCATCTTCTTTCAGTCCCTCTAACTTTCTCCTCCATTTCTTTCAGGCTGTTGGTGGGAGCGCCACAGGCTACTGCTTTGCCCGATCAACAGGCCCAAAGAACAGGTGGCTTATATGCCTGTCCTTTGACTTACGAAACTAAGGACTGTGAGCGTGTGCCCATTGATGACGGAGGTATGGAACAGTATGGTTAAATTGAGGTGAAAATGAACTCTTCCTTCCACATACCAACCTTCCTTCTCTAATTTGGATCAGGCTTAAACTGGAGTCCCTTTGGAATCTGGGTTGTCTGCAATCAGAATGGGACAACTTGCCATGTAGCTAACTTGCTGCAGCCATATCACCATGGCCAACTCATCGCAGGGAAACTCGCCACAGGAGAACTTGCTGTGGGACAATGCATGCGGGCTACCTCAAAGATTTTACACTGGAAATGTAAAATGGAAATAATGTTGAAGAACGTTATACAACGTTATACAGTGGCGGATAACATTTATTGTGACTGCAGCGAATTGCCTTGTGGCGAGTTGGCCGTAGTAAGATGGCCTCAGCAAGTTGGCTACAGCAAGCTGTCCCTTTCTGATTGCAGACAACCCTGTGGTGAGATGGCTGCACCGGATTGGCTGCAGTGAGATGGCAGGAGTGCGTTCTGAGTTTTACTAAAGGAGTAAGCATAGAATCTTTTTCAGTGTAGAGCCAGTGGCCCGAAACACATGATAATAAAATGTTAAACATGCAGAAGGTCTTAGTTGCTGGCCGCTAGATAAACGTAAGTCACTTCGCCAGCTAGTGTCTTCTAAATATATTGGATTTCAATTCCCTTGGCCATCTACCTAGGTGTTGGGAAGGTGAGATCAACACATCAGGAGACTATTATCACGGTGGGGACCATGGCATTTGCAGGATTGAAAGCTTTTATCAAAATGACAAAAGCAGGACCTCATCATCATGATACAAGCTCCACCCTTTTTGTATGAAGTTATGACACATGTAGAAAAGGGGTGGGACTTGCATCACAGTAGGACATGGGTGTTAAATTCATGGCGTCACGTTGCCATCACGTGATGTTTCGTGACGTTTTTTCCCCTTTGTGGAGCTGGGTTGGGCGTGGCCTGTATATGACGCATCTGGCTTGCGGCCTGCCAGTTTGACACCCCAACAGTATAGGACAACACTGCTTTCGTCATCTGCCCTCTTGACTTCTTAGTAACCTCCTCTCTCTGCCCATGAATGCCTCTGTTGGGAAGCATAGTTTAAAATACATGATTGCAACCTGGCAATTTGCATTTCTTTAAAAGGAAAAAGCTCAGCTGCATTAGACTCAGTATGTGCTCTAGGGGGCCATTCCTTGCTGACCTGTGTTACTCATGAGGCAATGATGAAGAATGGTCATGGAGCTGATGATTGGTCCTGACTGGGCACCTTTCCAGCATAGAATCTTGTCCTACTGCCTCATTCTGGGTTCACATTCCATTGTTAGAAATGTTCCCAGGTGGGCACATTACCCTGCAGCGAGAGAGGGGAGTTTTTGCAGTTGTCTAAGTACAGGTGTAATTTGAAGTGGAGCAAGGAGGCTGGGAGGGAGATTAACTTTTTATCGCATCTTGCAGACATGGTCAAAATTGCTCTTGTTAAAGTCTTTAGAACTTATGGAAGAACAGATACTTACACATTTTCCTCTGTCCTCAAAGCTGATAAAAGCTTTGGTGGAATCAGATACAGAAGAGGGTTAAAACCCTCTTTCTGTAATTGTGATCCAAATCAGAGCCACACAGCTACTTTCAATTAAAGAAATTGAGATGGTTTAATGGGTAGTGCTGTGTGTATCTGTTTGTGTGTATAGTTGTTTTTTTTTCCCCCAAGGAAGAACTAAAGGAAAATGCTGCCTAATCAGTTTAATTTTAGCCTAAGGATATATCCTCATGTCTTCCTAAATCTTCCAGATTTAAGATAGTGTTTTTCCTCTTCTCTTTTTGCTGGGGATGCAATATATCGCGCTTCATTGATGATGTAGTCAGGAGGAAACCTGTCTAGATCCTATTGGTTGCTCAAGATAGCCCTCTGTGGTCATTGGAAACTGCCCTCCTTGGCCATTTTGGCAATTAAACTACTATGGGTTTTTTGCCAGCTGACAAATTAAAAAAGCACGTTAACACCACTCTCTCTCTGTGCCTTAGCCACTCCTGTATTTGTTGCAATTTGTTCTATCATAGAAAGCAAAGATCAAGTCCTCTGTGCCCCAGTAACAAAGGGTCAAATAATCTTTCTTCCTTAATATCTCTCCATTTCTTTTCCACTTTGCAGTTGACCTGAAGAAGGAGAGCAAGGAGAACCAGTGGCTGGGTGTTACTGTCAACAGCCAAGGCCCCGGAGGAAAGATTGTGGTCAGTGGCCATGACTGGATGGGTGGGTGGTCATTCTGTTTAACCTCTTTGGTTCTGGCCAAGTAACCTAACAGGGTCCAGCCTGGTGTAGCTAAATTGCATAAATCTGAGTTTATGAGGAGGCAGCATGCTCAGCTATGAGGAAAGAGATTTGGAAGCTACTACATCTAAGTCATGTGGATTGGGGGAAATGGAGAAACCCGAAGAGATAGATTTCAAATGGGTAGTGATGGTGAAGAGTAAAGTTGGGGAAGATAAAATTAGAAAGGAAGCTTTTCTTTGCTGTGTTCACACAGGTAAAACTGTGCTTAGTATTCTGGATGAAAGGAAGCTCCTTTACACTGCAATCACCTTTCACACTGCTGTTGAATAAAATCATGCAAACATATCCTAACACTGTCCTCTCTACAGAAAAAGTTGTATAGCTGAAGCTAGAGTGCACAGGGAAGGTTAAAGAAGCCTACCTACTTTGGTAGCATCCGTACAACTCAACCGGTCTAATATAAAGATATATTGTCTTCCTAGAAATACTTGAAAATAACTGAATACATGCTAAGAAAACCTTTTCCCAGCCTAACACTGTGCAGATATTTTCCCAGGATCCTTAACCAGGCTAATTTTCTGGACCTAAGATTTCAACACACAACATGAACACTATTCTGGGAAAGCTAGAATATAAATATCTGGCAGATTTCTAAGCAGTGCAGCAGGGTTGGTCTGTTATTATTTGAAAGGGAATATTAGGAAATACAAGGGATATAAGCTAGACTGAGAAGTTTTTAAAAATACAAGCGGATGACAATTGCAAAACATTTTTAGTTGTTGTCAGGAAAAAATCCAGATCCATAAAGTTACAGATAAGTGAAGCTTGATTCCAAAGAAATTACAACTCATTTGAAATAGCTACCCAGGTGAACATTGCCTCTGAGTGGGACAGTTTAGATGAATAATTTAAAAATCCTTGTGCCAATAATTCTTGGTTAAGTTGGGTGGCTATTGAAATTAATTAAATAAATAAATTCTTCACTACATATAGAAAACTGCTGTCAGGTCTGTAGGAAAGGTTTTCCTTCTGCACTGATTTAATAATATTAGTAGGGAGAATTCATATGGTGTATCAGGGCATCCAAGGCTCATCTGAGGAGTTTCATGGACTATTGTTTATGCTTAGATTTATGTATTTATTTACTTATATGGCCGCCTAGCTCATATAATGACTCTAGCTGGCTCATAACAATCCATAAAACACAGTGAAAACCAAAGATACTCTTCCTAAACCCTGTTTGGATTATGTTTTTCTACATAAAAGTTTGGAATGGCTACTCTGTGGTAAGAACTGCGTCTTTTGGACTTCACTGGTGAACAGGATCTGACTTATAGACTTCAGCTTTCAGCTCCATCTATTGATTTCAGGAACCATGGTTTATAGAGCACACTTTTCAAGTATAGTTATAATTTATCTGCCACAGTCCTAGGAAGTCGTTGGCTTGTGGCATACCTCCCATTCATAGCCTGAAGTGGTACCTTCCAGGAAAGAATACATATCATTTTTATTTATGTTTAAATCCATTCACAAAGTGACAAATTTGTCACATGTATTTCACTGCTGATGTCCATTAAGTGGGTCTGAATATACAGTACACATCACTCTAGTCATGATAAGTGGGCTAAGGTGTATGCGATACTTTGGGCCTCCTGAGCAATTGTAGGAAAAGAAAATGCAATTTTCTAGTGCTTTCTATTTGTGTTTCTATCCATCCATCAATCAATTAAAATAGCATTAGCTTTTTCATCACTGAAGCAATCTCAAAGTGAGTGTTAGGCATTGTCAACTTGTCAAAATGTTTAAAGCTTGTCTTGGAGTTATCCCCATGATCTGTTTTGTGCATGTTTTCATATATATATATATATATTGGCTATTATTTGATAATTATCATGCCTTATTTTGGAGCTTCCCTACCTCTAGATAAAGTTACCTCAGAAAGGATGGTTAAAACCATGGTTAAAGCTCTTCCCCATTGCTTAGGCACTACAAAAGAGGTGCTTATGGCCTAAACCCCACTCATAGCCTGAAATGGTACATTCCAGGAAAGTCCAGGAACTCTCCTATGCCTTCTACAACTAATGTATGTGCAGAGAGCCTAGAGGCCACACATACTTTCTAACCCTCTCTGCCCTGTCTCTTTTCTCCTCCCATGAATCCCAGACCTGCGCTCACTTATATGAAGCACGCAACCGTGTGAATGAGTCTCTGGAGACGAGGCACGTGATTGGCCGTTGTTACGTACTCAGCGAAGGGCTGCAAGTGGCCGACGAACTGGATGGTGGCGAGTGGAAGTTCTGTCAAGGGCGCGAACAGGGGCACGAACGCTTTGGTTACTGCCAGCAGGGAATAGCCACGGGCTTCACTGCAGATAGGCATTACATCCTCTTTGGGGCACCTGGCACATACAACTGGAAGGGTAAGCCTTTGCTTTCAACAAGGAATATTATTAAGTCAGGTAGCCCCGACCCACAATTTGGCCAGCTCAATCATACCGTACCCCCCATTTGAAGCTGCAGATATTCTACCCCAAACAAATAGGATGGCTGTGAGTACCGTTCATGCCCTCATCAATTGGTACCCAAATCTGGGAATATGTCTTCCTTATAGGAAGCCCATGGAGGTTTGGGCGGTTTCCATATTTTCTATACTGAATGGCACTGGATGGGTGTATCTCCTAACCCTCCAATCCTACAGGGATTATGTGGAAGGTTTTCAAATCTAATGCATTGCCTCTGAAGGATCTGACCTCCCCAACATGACCAGTACTGGCAGGAGTATTCTGCTGTGCCAGAAAGAGCAGATCATGGGCACAATCACCACAGCACAGTACAACACAGTTGCTGTAAAGACAAGCTAACTCCCAGGATCTTTCATGGGCTTGTGACAAGCAAATCTAGAGCTTGGTATCCCTAGGAAATGCTCATTGTGTCTTCTGCTCTTTGCTCCCAGCATTATTCTAGAGGGCACCCTCGTTTTAAGCCTTTGCCCAGATCCTCCCTGTAGATTTGATAACAAGCCGTTGCCTCTTCAGTCACCCCTACAGAAGCGCAAATCTGAAAAACGTCCTTGTTTTCCTACTATCCTGCGAGACTGGCCATTTTCTCCAATGTCTCCCTCACTCTGCCCATCATTAACAGGTGTTTGGTTTGGCAGGGACCATACGGGCAGAGCTGAGTGTCTTGGATTTCAGTCACTACGACGATGGGCCGTATGAAGCCGGGGGAGAAAAGGACCAGGACCCCTCGCTCATCCCCTTGCCAGCTCACAGCTACCTCGGTACGGGGTTGTGCCCAGCAGGCCAAACACTGCAGAGCAATCCGACAGGCCATCACAGGGCAGGGTTTTGGGGGTGGGAAACAAAAATTTTACCTGGGGAGAACTAAAGACTGGTCGACAATCATCATCTCAAACTCAGTCTTGAATTGGAAGAGTAAATTTCACTTGTAACAAGCTGCTCTCTCGTTCTTTGGACCTGGGCAGTTATATCTGGGAAGCAGAATGGTTTGATCAGCAACAATATGTGCCCTGGGTGGTAACTGGGACCCAACCAGCCAATAGGGTGTGAGCAGAACCCAAGCCCTGGAAGTCCCCTGACTCCTGCTCAATGCTCTGTGGTGTTTCCCTGCCTGGGCGCCAAACTTTCTCATACGGCTAACCATCTCTCTCCTCTCTCTCTCTCCTTCCATTGGCCTTGCAGGGATATTGTTTGTGACAAACATTGATAGCTCAGACCCTGATCAGTTGGTCTATAAAACGCCAGATACCAGCGAACGGGTCCCCGGGACTGTTGGAGACGTAGCCCAGAATAGCTACTTAGGTTTGTAAGGTGTTGGTGTGCCCGTCTCCGTGATTTCTGCCTCTTCCTCCCCACTATTATTTTTAGCTAGTTTCTGTTGTTTTCCCCTTTTGTTGTGTTTTGTCATTTCCCCCCTTCTCCACCTCCCCCAAATACATGGCAATCAAATTCGCAAGTCCTGCTACTTTCAACCAGCAGAGGGCGCCAGTCCCACCTCCTGCTGCAGCTCTAACTGTAAAAGAACAGGAATCTTTTATCATGGCTATTTTGTTTAACAGGCTGCTGTAACAGGGAGCATATGACTAAGGATAGGGGAACTGGGAAAAGCAGTTCAGTAAACAGCTTAATAATGACTGTTCAGCTATCTCAGGGCAGCCTGTTTCGATAGGGATTATCACCACTAACATGGGCACAGCTAAAAAGTGGAAGGTTGTTTTTTTTTTTAAAAAAATCCATGTTAGAAAAGAGTTAGTAGAGAAATGCCACATTATTTTGGTCTGCTTCCAAAGGCATATTGGATATTCTGGAGTTTAAGGAGCATAAACCTCTGGGCTCAAAATACATTATGAAATGTATCTACATCTGCATGCTTCCATTGTATGTCGCAGTCATATGCTTTATGTCAGAGCATTTTGGCATTGTGTGTGTGTAAGTGGGTGTGAGGTGTGAGAGAGTCAGGAATGTGACCAGATGCGTATGTGTGTGTGTGTGTGTGTGTGTGTGTGTAAGGGGGGGAGGGGAGAATATAATCAGGAGCTTTCATGGAAAAGTAAAAAAAAAAAATCGAGATAGCACACCCCTTTTTTTATATGTGCCATGTATGCACTGCATGTAAAAAAGGCCAGGGATTAATTCTCATAGTTGTGACGGCCATCTTGACTTTTTTTGACACCTCCCCTCCACCCTATAGACTTCCTGGATGTAATCATTTGGAAGATCCAGTCTTTCCAGCCTGATAATTTTCAGAAGTTGTGGTCTCCATCTTTCAGCCAACATACCTGGGAATCACCAAGGTGGAAAATTGTTATGGAAGAAAGGAATTAAGAGACATCCCTTAGGGGCAGACTGTCAGTTTATTATTGCGCAATAGGATCAGATAGGTAATTGATACCTCAAGATCTGAACAACTTATGGTTCTAAGACCTTAGTCTTTATACAGTTTCAAACAAAGGCTTTAGTTAATTCAGCAGTTTTAGAGTTACAAGCATTCGTCAGTTGGCATATTCTTGGTACTAAGTTTGTTACTTTATTCTTGGCAAACAATCACAAGCCTTCTGTAATACACTGGACCATAGATTAGAGACTCCTAGTCCCCGATGTGTTTAACCTTCAAAAGTGTCTTTCTCTAACAATGAGGAAGAATCTACTTCAAAGGACTTTAGCTCACTCTGTACCAGATATATTTGCTTTTCTCAAACACATTTCCTTCTCACAATATTGTGAACAAAGAGGGTCCTTCCATGGTCATCAGCTGAACCCGCCTTATTTACATTATTCTTTATATTATTCCATTTTAGAATCATGGCAGGAAGCTCTAAAAGGATGGACTAAATCTATATAGGCAAATGGAACATGGCCACAATGTTTCCACCCTCCTAACATTACCATTAACTCCCAGACAGATCAGAGTGAAAACATCTCATCTGTCTGGTGTAGCTGCCATACCAGTAGGATTGCTGGGACCGCATCTTGACTTAGTGAGAAGTCTTTGCAGGATTGGGGTCTGCTAATCAGTTGGCCCTGACTCCAGTTGAGCTGCCAGGTGGGGCTATTTAGGGACATGGCGTGTCAGGGTGAACAACCAGCCCCACAAGTGCAGAGTTCAAGCTCTTCAAACTACTTTATTGTGTTCTGCCAATAATGTGTATAACTGCGGTGGTTCAGTGGTAAAGATGCCGGGCTTGTCAGCTGGAAAGCCAGCAGCCCAGGTTCGAGACCTGAGCATCACACAATGGGGTGAGCGCCCGTCCTTGCCTTAGCTCCTACCAACCTAGTAGTTTGAAAGCATGCAAATGCAAGTAGGTAAATAGGTACCACTTTGCAGGGAAGGTAAGGCCGCTCTGTGATGTCATGTAGGCCACACGACTGCAGAAATATCTTTGGACAGCACTGGCTCAATGGCCTTGAAACAGATGACCCCCGCGCCCTAAAGTCGCAAGAATTAATAGAGTAAAATCTGCAGGGATTTCTTTATCTTTTAACTTACATTAGAGGAATCACCCCAGGCTGGTAGCTCTCCCTTGGGAACAATTCAATAAAGACTCCAAGGATCTTGAGGGGTGGGGGAGGAGGTCAGTCCTAACCCTTTTGCAGCTGCACAGAGACTCCAGGCTAACTCCAAGCTTGATCCCTCCTCCCTGTCATGCTGGGTGCTTCTCGACTGGTGTAGAGAAGGCTGGCAATTCTGGATGAGTAGTTCTTGAACCCAGGAACTGGCCTTAACTCTAGTGGTGATTTGTGTGGTTTGGGTGGTATTCTTCCTACAGGGCTATATGCAGATATTCAGGATGCTCTTTAGCTTCAGATTGTTGCTGGAACTGCATGTAATGCCAGTGACTAGAATCACCAGGGCACAGATTTAGTTGTAAATCATCTCTGGCTGTTTCCAGATGGAGCTAATCTGATTTTAATAGTGCACCTGCTGCTCCCAAGTTGGATGACTGTAACGTTCCCTATGTGACAGTCCTTATTATTATTTTTTTTTTTTTTAATTTGATTTATATGCCGCCCTTCTCCGGAGACTCAGGGCGGCTTACAATGCGCTAAGCAATAGCCTTCATACTTTTGTATATTTATACAAAGTCAGCTTATTGCCCCCACAAACTGGGTCCTCAATTTACCTACCTTAGAAAGGATGGAAGGCTGAGTCAACCTTGAGCCTGGTGAGATTTGAACCTGCAATAATTGCAGGCAGCTGGTGTTAATAACAGGGTGCTTTAGACCACTGTACTACCAAGGCTCTTATTAGTTGGTGCAGAGCACTGATGGGCAGGGAAGCTTGGAAATGGGTGCAGGTGACTCCTGTTCTGAGAGCTCGGTACTGATTGCAGGTGGAATACTGGTCCCAATTTTTAATGTGCTAGTGCTATTTATCATTGGAGCATGTCGCTCATCAGGCCTTCTCTATATCAGTACCATTCCTTTGGAAAAAATATCCAAGGGGGCTGAATCTAGTTTTTTTTTTTTTTTAAGAAAACAGCTAAAGACCTACATACATTCTTGCTGCATTTTTGGAGTGTATTTTTATACGCTTTATATTATTTATTATTATTTATTTTATTAGATTTATATACCGCCCTTCTCCCCGAGGCGACTCAGGGTGGTGAACAGCCATAAATAAAAAACATATATACAAAATTTAAAAGCCAAATAAAACTGAATTAAACATTAAACAATATAAAATGCCTACTTGTTTCCCTCGGCAGCCCTGAGATTTGAGTGGCCCTATCCAAGTTCATATATAAATTTCTACTTTTTTGATAACAGTATTTAAGGCGGTTGTTTTTAGCGCTGATATTTTAATGCTGTTTAATTCGTGATTTTATTGTTGGAAACTAACCTGAGTGCTGTGAAGTGGTATGGCAAAATGTTAATAAACGAATAAGAAAGATGAATTTTGTACTTGGAGCCAAACAGAACAGGTGGCCAAATGCCTCAGATAAGATGTCTTGTCTGCTTAAGGGAGAAAAACATTAATTTACACTAGAACAGCTAGTGATCAATGATTGAGTTGAGGAGTTTATTTATTTGATCTCCCTCCTGCCTTTCTTTCAGGAACTCAAATAGGCATTCGTAGAGGTCCCTCTCCTATTTTTCCCATTAATAACAACCCTGTAAGGTAGGTAGGACAGAGAGTGACTGGTTTTGAATCATAAAGAAAACTCTGGGGGCTGGATGTGGGGAACTAGAATGAGAGCCAGCTTGGTCTAGTAATTAAGGCGCACCAAGCTAAAAATTAGGAGACTGTGAGTTTCAATCTCACTTTAGGCATGAAAGATAAATGGGTTAATTTGGATCAGTCATTTTCTCTCAGCCCAACTCCACCTCACAGAGAGGTTGTTGTGGGGAAAATAGGATGAAGGATCATTAGGTATGTTTGCTGCCTTGAGTTATTTATAAAAACAAAGGCAGGTTAAAAAAAAACTAAAATAAAATAAAAACCGGGGTCTCTTAATCATTCCTATTCCAAGGGACTAAGGCAGGAAGGAAAGTTTGCTAGGGCATATTCGTCGTGTGATAGTTTAGGAGCAAATGGAGCTAAGGCACTGGTTTTGGGACAGTCTACCTGATGATCCACAGAAACTGATGTGAACAGCAACTACTGATCTAGTAAAATAGGAATTGGCCATTTTGATCAGTATTCCGCCTCCTTTGCAGCTAAAGGCATTTTAAATATTTTTTGAAACTGAAGTCTACAGTGGTTTGATTTAGGTTGAAACTACCAAAGCAAAGCATTTTCTGGCTCCCTTTTGCCCTCCATCCACTACAGAGAAATGCTAATGAGAAAATGACCAAGTAACATCATCAGTGATAGAAGACAAACCCAGCTGTCTTTTAGCACTGAGCTTGTTACCTAGTTGGGTAATGAAACATCTGTAAGAAAACAACCAAGCTTAGAGAGCACCAAAGACTATCCCAGAGCTATAAACATTCTCTTCTATTAGTAGTACTTTTTTTGCCATATTTTGAATAAAGTCACCAATTTAGTATGACTGTTTCTCCCTCATCCAACACTCTCAAGCACGGCGATATATTGCATAATATTCTGTTGTTGGGACCATCTTCTGATGAAGTAGACCGTAGGCCCAAAATTTTATGCTACAACAAAATTCCTAGCCTTTTAAAGTTGCCACAAGATCATACTACTGTATTCCAGTCCCAGATAAATCGCAGGCTCTTTCCTGGGAATTAGCTAAAAAGATAAATTTCTCTCAGATTCTAGAATAGAAAACTCAGTCTTCTGGGAGATTACCAGGGCGTGTATTTCAAGGAGCCTTTGCATTCCTGACCAAGAGCTGTTACTCAAGCCAAAAACGCTCTCAGTCCCTTAGGAATGGGAAATGACAACAGACAAAGGCCAAGAGAGACTCTAATCAGACTGCAGAGCCTATGAAGTTTGCCTGCCGTTTTCAGAATGGAATGTTTTTTGTCTTAAAAGAGGTTTTCCCTCTTTAAACTATCCTCTTCTCTGGCCCCTGTAGCATAAAAGCAACTTCTTTTTTTCTTGCCTGGTCCTTAAAGATGTTGTGTTTCCTGCTGTTCTAGTTTTAAAGTATTGATTTCCCTCTTCTTCCCAAACAGTCTTTGTGATGGATGCATTCTGGCATGCTTGATGGGAAGGGAGACAATACTAGGGAAATCCAGCTATCCCTATCCTTTTTTTAAAAAAACAACAACACATTTTTATTAGGTTATAAATTATTATAAAATACAAACTACAAAAGTAAATAAAACAGCAGTGAAAGGGGAGGGGAATGGGGGAGAGAGAAGTGAGGAAGGGTAGGGAAAAGAAAAGAAAAAGAAGCATTGACTTCCAACTCTTTCTGTTGCAGTAGAATAAGGCATTAATATCAAATCACAACTTTGTGTTTTTCCATAGTAATAAGAACAATTCATTTCTATAAAAATCTGTCAATCTAATCTGTAAAACCCAAAGTCAGAATTACATTCTTTTCCACATCAAGCACGAAATTCAGAAGCGGTTTCCATGTGGAAACAAAAGTACTTATGGGTTTTTTTTTCTTTAATCAGAGTAGTCAGTTTTGCCATTTCAGCCAACTCCATCAACTTCTGCATCCATTCATCCATGGTAGGAATCAAAGTGTCTTTCCATTTTTCGGCATACAAACATCTTGCTGGTGTCAACATGTACGGTAGCAAAATTCCAAATTTTTTTCTCTAGTTCTTTTTCCATTAGTCCCAAAAGGAAAAATTCTGGTTTCATTTCTATCTCCATTTTCAGGATTTTCTGTATTAAAATATGAATCACATTTCAAAAAATTTTTGCTTTGTCACATGTCCACCATAGATGTTAAAAAGTCCCTTCCTTATTCTTACACTTCCAACATTCATTTGACATACCTTTATATATCTTAGATAGCTTATTTTATCTGGTTTAAATACCAGTGATACATCATCTTATAAAAATTATATTTTAAATTATAATTCAATGTAAATGTTGCAATCCCTTTCCTTAATATAGCTCCCAGAGAGGAAGAACAGTATCCTTCACCAGTCTTTTTACTGTAGTGCAGAGGTGTCAAAATCGCGATGACATGTTGTCGTCATGTGACCTATTGCAACTCTTTTCCCCTTCACTAAAACGGGGGTGGCAAATTCAGGAGCAATTTGGGAACAAAAATGTCAACCGGTTGAAAGTAGGTCTTGGGCCTGTGATGTCTATGAATGGTGTGTGCCTGTGAGCATGCAGGTGTGTGCATGTTTGTGCATTTACATATTAAGTCTAGAACTGGTAATGGTACTGGTATCGAAAGCTCATGATCTGATAGCTCATCTTGTAAGTTTTGGAATGAAAATTCTGGAAATATTGTGTTAATGCCCATTAACACCTCTTTCTCAAATGACAAAGTACCCCTTCCTCCGTTTCCAGGCTTTTCTATAGACTCTGGAGTGGGGATAACCAGGAAGAATGAGCTGAGCTTTGTAACAGGGGCACCCCGAGCAAATCATATTGGATCCGTGGTGATCCTGCATCAAGACAACGTTAACCGCTTAGTGCCTGAGGTTATCCTCTCAGGAGAGAAGCTGGCTTCGTCCTTTGGCTACTCTCTGGCTGTAGTAGATCTCAATCATGATGGGTGAGTAATGTGGGAGGAAGAGAGCACTATGGACGAAGGGCTTTTTGCTCCATGCTCTGTTTGATGTTCTACTCTGGTCTTGCACTGGATGGTCCATTGCCCTGTCTAGCCCAAGCACACAAGAGTGCACAGGAGGACACTCAGGGGTGAAATCCAGCAGGTTCTGACAGGTTCTGGAGAACTGGTAGTGAAAATTTTGAGTAATTCAGAGAACTGGCAAATGCCACCTCTGGTTGGTCCCAGAGTGGGGATGGAATGGAGATTTTGCAGTATCCTTCTCCTGGAGTGGGGTGGGAATGAAGATTTTGCAGTATCCTTCCCCTGCCACGGCCACCAAGCCACAGCCATCAAGCCACACCACGCCCACAGAACTGGTAGTAAAAAAAAATTGGATTTCACCACTGGGGACACTGTCGGAGCAGGGCTCGAAAAGCCATCTGAGGAAGAGAGCAAGAAGTGAGCCACACTTACAGCTTGTTTCCTTTAGATGGATGGACTTGGTGGTTGGAGCACCAAACTTCTTTGATCGAAAGGAGCGAATCGGGGGTGCCGTCTACGTTTACATCAACCAGGCAGGGCGCTGGGAAAACATCCTCCCCATTCGCCTCAATGGCACCTCTGACTCCCTGTTTGGCATCACAGTGGGTGCCATTGGGGATCTCAACCAAGATGGTTTTCAAGGTGAGATTCTTGAACCTCTGGTGGTAAAGATGGGCATGAATTCTTAGGTTGGGTCCAGGTGTGCTACCTGTGAATTTGAGTTAAGGTTAAGGGGAATTCTGGGGGGGCCAAGCAAAATATACATGCTCGGAAGCAAGCCTCTGAGGATCAGGGGGACAAAGGTTCAAAGCCTGTGTGTAGGACGGTATTGGGTGGCTCTTGGAATAGAAAGAGAACCATTAGAGAAGTATGCATGTGTGAGAAACGAAAATGGAGAGACAAGAGCCGAGGTGGCGCAGTGGTTAGAGTGCAGTACTGCAGGCTACTTCAGTTGACTGCTAGTTGCAGTTCGGCAGTTCAAATCTCACCAGGCTCAAGGTTGACTCAACCTTCCATCCTTCCGAGGTGAGTAAAACGAGGACCCTGATTGTTGGGGGCAATAGGCTGACTCTGTAAACCACTCAGAGAGGGCTGTAAAAGCACTATGAAGCGGTATATAAGTCTAATTGCTATTGCTATTGCTATATCTGTGTTAGAAGTTCCAATGCAAGCTAGACATTTGACATACAATTACAATTGCTGTGATATACTGTTCTTACTTCTCTCTGCCCTAATTTCCTAATTTCCAGACTTTGCAGTTGGAGCACCTCTGGATGGTGATGGGAAGGTCTACATCTATCATGGCAGTAACTTGGGAATTGTAACAAAACCTGCTCAGGTCAGTTCCCTTTCCACTTAATGAAATGATTGAGAAATAGTACATCTTTATGCTCTGCCTTGGCTCTACATAGGTTGAAAGTGAGGGAAATTATCTTGATAGAGATGTGGAGGAACCGTTGCCTAAGCCGGTGATTCTTAACAGGGCCATAGGGCCCCGTGGGGGCCTTAGAGTATTTCAAGAGGGCCACAGTTGAAAAACAAATAGTGCAGTCGTGGCATGTGCCAAGGAGAAATGCAGAAAAGCTATGATTGCATTATTAAATATTGTCTTCTTGATACCAGAAAGTGTATCAGTTACTGGTCATGGAATCTGGAAAGGAAGCCACAGGAGAAAAACAAGGCCGAAAGGGGGCGACAGGTAAAGAAAAAAAGGAAGGCAAAAAAAAAAAAAAGTGGAAGCATTTTTTAAGTCCAAAGGTAACATTTAGAAGCAACTCTGACAGATATGTCACTAATTCATTGGAGCGTAAGAATGGGGAGGAGGTACTGCACAATCAGATTTGCCGGTCTCTGTTATTATAGGCATTCTCAATAAAAGTCATTTAAACCTTCCTGACTAAGCTATCTAGTGCGGCTGACAACAAACATTCCCTTTGTCAGAAAATATTCAGTATCTTCTCTTTCCTTAATGATAAGCATTGATCTGTCCATTTCTGCGCATTCCATTATTTTCTGAATTACCCTCTCATCTGACGAGATCTCCTCACTCTTCCATTGTTGCGCAAATACAATCCCAGCCGCAGTCAATACATGTAAAATCAAATATGTAGTCTTTTTGTCGGATTTTCCAGTAGAATGCCCAACAAAAATGTCTCTGGTCTCAGTTCAATATGCTTCTTTGTCATTTTTTCCAACCAGATATGTATTTTCGACCAGTATTTTTTTAGTTTTGGGACATGTCCACCACATATGGTAGTATGAGCCTGGTGTTTGATTACATTTCCAACATTTTGCTGATCTGTCTTTATACATTTTAGCCAACCTTGCCGATGCAAAGTGCCATCTGTAAAACATTAATTTTATAAAAATTACTACGGAGAGAGGTTTATGATGATGTTATGTACTATTATAAATTATTTTGATAAATAGTTATATTATCAATATCATTGTAATGAATACAACAACAAATATGCGAATATGAATTTTTAAAGAATTGTACCCAGTTCACACACTGTTCGATGGAGATGAAAAGTACTATAAATAAAATAAATAAAACATGGGGGGGAAAACACCTTTCCTTCATTTATCATCGTTACTTTCTTCTGATTACGACACCCTTGATCTCTGTAGATCCTGACTGGGGAGAGTGTTGGCATCAAGATGTTTGGCTATTCCTTTTCTGGAGGGCTGGATATCGATGGCAACTTTTATCCAGATCTCCTAGTCGGCTCGCTATCCGACACCGTAGTATTGTACAGGTAAACCTCGGGGGGAGGGGGGGAAAGGAGTAGGGAAATGATCTTCAATAATCAAATTGCTTAAAACAGGGGCCTCCAACCTTGGCAACTTTAAGCCTGTTGGACTTCAACTCCCAGAATTCTCCAGCCAGCTTCTGGGAGTTGAAGTCCGCCAGGCTTAAAGTTCCCAAGGTTGGAGGCCCCTGGCTTAAAGGGAAGCTCATTCGGTGGCTTTGGGCCAACAAACAAGGATGGTCTTGTGGAGAAAAATGGGAGGATGGAACAGTGTTAGCTCCTATATACAATAAGCAGGATAAAAATCTTAACGAGCTGCAGCCTCCCACAGAGAAACTAGTGTAGATTTTAGGAGTAGCAAATATCAGCAACAAGGGTGGGCTATTGATAAAGCCCGGAATACTAGGCTATACTTACAGCATGGACTACCAGCGAAACTATTATGTAAAAGAAATGCCCTCTGAGCACAAGAAGGAGATGGGTTTGGGAATTCCACCATCAATTATGATTAGATCTGTATATAACCTATAATACGACTGTCATCTCTTACTATTGTAGTTATAACTGGAAATACATTCGAGGAAAACACGATAGGGACATAAAGGACCATATTGCATCTCTGCCATAAGTGTGAGAATGTTTCCATCCCCTTCGGATATTGAGTTAGGAATTTGAGCATTGCCAAATGCTGTCAGAACTCACCTCTATTAAACATTTTGGGCTTCAGTGAGCCTCACTGTGTGCAACCGGCTTAGTTTCTTACTGCTATCCAATGTATTTTTTAGATCTCGACCTGTCATCCATATCTCCAGAAATATCACTGCCAATCCCCAAAATGTCGACCTGGAGAATGTTAACTGTCGCTTTATGGAGGGCATCTGGTGAGGACAATCTCCTCTTCCTTGATTGTATCTCCTTGCTTCTGCAACCCTTCCTACTCCTTTTCTTTGCAAACACTGACCAGATGTTTCATGAATATGCCTGTAACTTTGATGCTGTTTCAAATAATATTCTACAATAGTGGTTCTCAACCTTTTCTTCACCATGGGCCAGGGGTGAAATCCAGCAGGTTCTGACAGGTTCTGGAGAACCGGTAGTGGAAATTTTGAGTAGTTTGGAGAATCGGCAAATATTACCTCTGGCTGTCCCAGAGTGGGGTGGGAATGGGGATTTTGCATTATCCTTCCCCTGGAATGGGGTGGGAATGGAGATTTTGCAGTATCCTTCCCCTGCCACGCCCACCACACCACGCCCACCAAGCCACGCCCACAGAACCGGTAGTAGAAAAATTTGGATTTCACCACTGCCATGGGCCCCCTTTAAATACCTTTTGTAGCCATAGACCGTGGCCATGGACCTCCCAAGACTTTACTCAAGATTTAAATCATAACATTTTTTCAAGCCTTCATGGATCACAGGTTGAGAACCCCTGTTCTATGATAAAATAAGGAAAAGATCTATGATGTTTTTCTGGGCCTCATTACAATCCCAGGAAAAAAACCAGACTTGATACGCCTTCAGATGTAATACGTATCTACTCTTTGCATCAGGGGTGAAATCCAGCTGGTTCTGACAGGTTCTGGAGAACCGGTAGCGGAAATTTTGAGTAGTTCAGAGAATCGGCAAATACCACCTCTGGCTGGCCCCAGAGTGGGGTGGGAATGGAGATTTTGCAATATCCTTCCCCAGGAGTGGGGAGGGAATGGGGATTTTGCAGTATCCTTCCCCTGCCACACCCACCGAGCCCACGCCCACAGAACTGGTAGTAAAAAAATTTGGATTTCACCACTGCTTTGCATGTTTCAAACCACTTTGAGTTTAGTTGCCGCAAGCTAATAATCTTCCATTGCTGAATGAGCATTTTTAGGAGTATGTTGCTCTACTGTGTGCTTTGTGATTGGCAAGCAGTCAGGAGAATAAAATTTGTAAATTCTTGTTTTGCAGTAAGACAAGAACAACATCATGAGAACCAAAAGGTTGAATTGGGGTTGCTGGGCCATTGTGATGGTGCTGTAAATAGTTAGCTTTTAAAAGGTCAGGGCCTACTTTCCTTCTTTCTTTCTGCTTTTTTAGCAGTGTGGAAATACAAGCCTGTTTCCTTTATACAGCCAACCCTTCAAGCTATAGCCCACCCATCAGTGAGTATTGTCTGGAACTTTTCAAGTTTTCAATATCCTTATAGTCTTGGTTTTGTGTTGCTGTTTCAATGCCTAAATCCTGTGATGGCGAACCTATGGCACGGGTGCCACAGGTGGCACGTGGAGCCATATCGGTGGGCACGCGAGCTCAGCTCCAGCACGCATGCCTGTGCCAGCCAGCTGATTTTCGGGCCTTCTGGGCCACCAGAAGTCAGGAAACACACTGTTTCCGGCTTCTGGAGGGCCTCTAGGGGGGTGGGGAAGGCTGTTTTTGCCCTCCCCGGGCTCCTAGAAAGGCTCTGGAGCCTGGGGAGAGCAAAAAACAGGCCTTCTGGGCCCATCGTGCCATCATGTGCCAAAAGCGAGGGGCGCACGGGGGGGCAGGGCGCATAGAATTATGGACGTGGGCACGTGGGCGTGTGACCCCATCGTGTCCCCCCACTTTTGGCACGCTATGGCAAAAAGGTTAGCCATCACTGCCTAAATCATAACGGTGTTAGAGAATTAGCCCCATTGTAGTTGATCACTATATCATATGGCTTGTAGTAGGTCAGCCTCTTAAAATTGGGCAAGGTAATCATGTTCAAGGAATAGAAGGCTTCAATAAACTACGGTAAATCTGGACACCACTAGAAATAACTTCTAGTCTCTTTTCTTTCGCCTTCTCCTTTGCCTTTCTTTCTTCCCCTAGGACTTGAATACAGTTTTGAGGCTGATGGTGACCGCCGGCAACAAGGAAAAACTTCTAGAGTATTTTTCCGACCTCAGAACCCCAAAGACCTTGAGTATCAGTACTCTGGAATACTTGAGTATCAGTACTCTGGAATACTGGAGCTGCCCAAACAACAATCAAAGGCTTGCACCAAGGCCAAACTGCATCTGAAGGTGAGTGTCATAGACGATTTTGCTGGGTCTCTTAGCTCTTGTTTTCTGTAAGCCACTAAAAGTAGGTGACTTTAAGAAATGTAAGTACCTAAGTAGCTTTCCTTGGTCTGCTCTAAATGAGCCATAAAAGAAGCTGGGTTAATATATGTGGTTGACAAGATCCAAGATATTATTCTGGGTTGACATAAGCAGTTACCCGTTTTGCCTTTTGTTGTTGATGAAACAACTTGGAAATAAAAAGATGGAAGGAAGATAGTTTACCCCATGCAGGTACACAGTCCCTGCCACCATGTATTTGAAGCTTCTCTGTAATCGCCACAAACTGAATTTGAAAAAGAGCCAAGTAAGCCAGGGTGCTTGCGGTAGATTTTGGATAACAATAGTCATAAAGTTCCTTGAGTGAACAAGATCTTTGTTCTAACAACAGAGGATTTTCTATCCTTGGCTATTCTGTAGGTGGGAGGGAAGGCTTGATTTATTTCAGGCTCCTTTTTGAATGTTTAATTTCCATTTATAAAATATGGCCTGCATCCAGGGTTATGTCAGTGAATCTTTACTTACACAATGGTATTTCCTCTTTCTCAATAGATCCCTCAAGCCTCCAAAGCAAATTAGAGGGCGGGGGTGGGCAGCAAGAGTCCTTTGTCCACAAACGTGCTGTTGGACCTAGCCTCTGTTTCAAGATGTTTCATTTATTTAATTCCTTTTAAAATACCTTCATTAGGAAGCTGTTTTATTCAGATCTTCGCATGTTATGTCTAAGAAGTCCAGCACAATGACTAATTTACAAATTCTTGGCCCAGTTCTTAACATCCAAACAACAAACTAATCTATAAGACCCATCTGCATTTAGGTTTTGCCATATTGCGCTGATTCCTACAATTCCCCTATCCAATTAAGCTTTTGCACCCGAACGTTTCTAACAGCCTGTTATTAACCACCACATCCTGTCTGAAATATTGGCTATGAATTCACAGCTGTGGCCTCTTGTCACCATGGCACTCAGAGGAACTAAATAACAAGGGGAGACATTTAAGGTATGCAAAATTTGTCATAAAATATTCCAAGACGGAAGCAGACCATTTCTCCTGGTATAAGCCATTCCAAGTGTTCCAGAAGAGCAGCTCAGAAAAGGAAACCTGTTCTGAATGTTATTCTGGAACCCTTAGATTAGAAGGACTCCATTTCCAGACTGGACTGGTTCAAAGTCACTTTTGGCTTTTGACTATACTATGATAAACATTTTGAGAATCGCATTCCAAAATTGTTTTAGGGAAGCAACCAGGGGTGAAATGCTCCCGGTTCAGACCGGATCGCCCGATCCGGTAGCGATGGTGGCGGGTGGTTCGGAGAACCGGTAGCAAAAATCCCTACCCCCCACCCCATTCCCAGCTGAGTCGCGTGATCATCAGAGGCTTTTTTTTTTACTTTTAAAAGCATTTTTTCTAAAACTTCTTCAGCCAAAGAGATTGTAGAAAAAATGCTTTTAAAAGTTAAAAAAAAAAAGTTGGCCACGCCCACCCAGTCACATTACCCCCACCAAGCCACGCCCACAGAACCGGTAGTAACAAATTTTACATATCACCACTGGAAGGAACATATATTGTGATTGTCTTTATTATAGGAGCAAGTCCGGGACAAGCTCCATCCCATTGTTGTGATGATGACCTACAACATCAAGCATGGCCGCAGCAAACGCCAGATCCCAGGGACCACCCTGGGACCCCTCTTGCCTGTACTGAATGCCGTGCCACACAACTCTCAGAGGATTGAGGTAGGCAAGCATCCGAGGACAAGGTTATGTGAAGGAGAGGTTCCCCCACCCTCTTGTTCACTGGTTAACTAGGGGAGAAAGCAGGCTCTATTAATCATTGTTATTACTGTTTCAGAATCCCATTGTTATGAGGTTGAACAAACAGCCGAGGATAAGGGGTCAAATAAGAAAAATCTGTGGCTGATCCTAGTTTTTCTTTTTGTATATAGAATTATGGATTTATTTGCGTGTCACATTCTTCCAAAGCAGCGTGCAATGTATAGCCCTTCACAAAGTGCACATCAAAGTCGCTAGTAATGTCATAAGCTACTGAAGGCTTAAAAAAACGTAGCATGAAATTGCAATATCCCTCCCCACCTCACCTCGGGCAAACTGCAGGAACATTTAAACACAAATTATGTGTTTCAATTAATTATGCATTTTATTATAGGTGCCCTAGGGTTTCTGCGGGAAAGGGGATGATTCAAGCCTGTTTAAAGACAAGAGTTTCTCTTGCTGTTCAATGCGCCTTTTGCTATTTTTATATGTATTATATTATAGCTTAGATGGGCGATGATGTTGCTGTGTTTAAAGAATAACAAAAAGTCAGTTAGTCACAGCTTGCTAAATTTTATCGCTGCTTTCTAAGGAGATAATCTGCAATAATTGCATCATCTATTCCCTTATTATAATGGTAGCCTCATTTGTATCAATTACAATTGCCAGTTTTCCTGTTTGCATGACTCATGACTCAATTAAGCATGTTGCTTTGGGGGCCAATATTTGCAGTTTGATGGGGAGGCCCAATAAGTTTGCAATCAGAAGATGCCAAGATCCTTTGTAGCATATAGCTAACAAAGATATATTTCTTAGGAGAACAAAGAAGCAGGCATAGTGTCTACTCACTATGCTCTGAGTCAGTTTGGAGCCTGAACCCAATCCTTTGTCAAACCTTGCAGAATTCCTTTTACTTCCCCTTATAGCGGTGTGGTTTGACTTTGAATCCCTGTATCAATCCCTGCAGGTCAATTTCCTCAAGCAAGGATGTGGGGAGGATAAAATCTGCCAAAGCAACCTGCAGCTGAAATACAAGTTCTACTCTCGTGTTGATGATGCTGTATTCCAACCTCTGCCCAGGTATGAACAAAATCAAAATTCCCATTTGATGGTAACAGTGATGTTGTATCTCAAGATTCTTCTAGGATCTAGAACTATCAGTGTAACCGATGTATCAAAGAAGAAGAATAGAAATGAATCTCCATTTCCAAGGTGGCTTCGCAGTTTCAGCCTTTTTGGAGGTATTGCCCTTAATTAGCTTAGACTGTGGATGAAGGATCAAAGTGTCAGGGTTCCAAGTAACAAACCCAACAGAATCAAAACTCCAAGGCAGGCACGTTCCTCAAAGTGTAGATTTATTAGGCACGTCATATTGGCACATCTGGGGAAACCCGATTCTGCCCCCCCTTTAGGTTTCCCCCTAATTAAAAGTAGAGTTTTCCCTCCCCTGCCCATGCAGTCCATCACATGGACCAATCAGGTCACAGTCCAAGGGTCACTCAATCTTAGACCCCACCTCCTTGCACCTGGTGGGAAAACTCTTGGTTCTCAAGAGAAAGAATTTTATTATGACCACAATCCCCCAGCTATCTCTTCCTGCCCCTCCCATTCCCACAGCTTGACTTTCTTCACTGTGGCAGCCCTGAAGTGCCAAGGGAGAAAATGGTTCCGGGGCTGACACAAAGACCATTTGGGGAAAGAATATCAGGGGTTTTAAGAGATAAGATGAGTGCATGAAGGAACTGCAATAAGAAGCTCACATTTTTCATCTACCCATTATGAAGGAGCCCTGGCTGAAGTTGGCTTAGGTTAACAAGAGGTAATCCAATTAGAAATTCTCATTTTGACTGTTTCCTAATTTGCCATAATTACGTTAGATCAACATTTCAATTATCACCTTTGTTTCTTTCCTCCAGAGGTGATGATGGCTTGGATGTTTTTTCTATGAGTGATCAGAAAGGCATCGCCCTTGGAATCTCTATCACCAACTTTCCTTCAGTCGCTACTGAGCCGCAGCGGGATGGCGATGATGCCCATGAAGCCATGCTGCTTATCTCACTGCCATCTACTTTGACTTATGCTAGTCTGCGGCAGTACAATGCAACGGTACCTTTTGGAAAATGCTGCACGGTGTAGCCCATGGGGAGAGCCATGGGAAGGGCTGGTCTGAAAGACTGATTGACTGCCAGAAGCCTAATGATGTTGGAGAGATGGCAGTGTCACCTGAGATGGAAAGCTGAGTGAAGTTTAAAGATGTGGTTCTCAAGGGACTGCACGACACAGTGAAACAGATTGTTAAACACTGTACAACATCTGGTTTTGGGAATTAGTAGTGCTGTAGGTGGGATTTGAAGGATTCCAGCTGGGCTGGCATGCTGGTACTAGGAGTTACAACACAGAGATGGAATGTATAGCTCTGTGGGCTATGACTAAAGATACTATTGTTAAGCTGGCAGAGGCAAAGGGAGAATGCTTCTGGAGGCAGGGAGGGTTGTACCAGGATAACAGAGACCCATAGAGAGTTGCACAATTATAAAGCCCAGAAGCTATGAGGATGATAGGGCCAATGAGAGTTGCATTGGAGCATTCTCAGTTTTAGAGGCGAAGTGGATAAAGTAGGATTATAAAAAAGCACCGGCAAGAGTGATTTTGAACAATGGTATCATTCTGATGATAATGTCATAGAAGTGCTACTGTTTCTTCTTCTGGGGGTAGAAGCACTTTCAGGGCTGTATGTATTCATTCAGGTACAGATTCAGAATATTTAAATACGTTTTTAGCCATTAATATTGTTTGAAGAAAGGTAGATAACGTATTTTGAAATTCTTGATACTTTCTCAGGTGCATGCACATTCTCACACAAGGAACAAAAAAGACTACACAAGTTCCTAACATTTTTGTTAGGTCCAATTTTGGCAGTGGTGGGTTTCAAAAATTTTTTACTACCGGTTCTGTGGGCATGGCTTGGTGAGTGTGGCAGGGGACGGATACTGTAAAATCTCCATTCCCAACCCACTCCAGGGGAAGGTTACTGCAAAACCCCCTTTTCCTCCCGATCAGCTGGGACTTGGGAGGCAGAGAATAGATGGGGGTGGGGCCAGTCAGAATTTTTACTATTGGTTCTCCGAACTACTCAAAATTTCTGCTACCAGTTCTCCAAAACTGGTCAGAACCTGCTGAAACCCACCTCTGAATCTTGGCTATATTTTTCTCAATTCCTTCAAGTGCCAGATTTTGGAAGAGTAAGATACCGGCACATAAGGGTCCAGATATGTAAAGACTGATTGTAGTTGAACCTTTCTTGCTTTTCGTAGGAGAAGATCCCAACCTGTGTGTCTAACCCTAATGCTACACATGTGGAATGTGAACTTGGCAACCCGATGAAACGTGGAGCACAGGTGAAGGGCAGTTCCTCTTTGTTACTCTCTCTGCAAAACAGTTTCCTTTGCTTCTCTAGAACTCTTACTTCCAACCCTGTTTCTTCTCTTCTTTCTACCTCCAGTTTCGGTTCTACCTTGTTCTGAGTACTTCAGGCATTACCTTGGAGACCACAGAACTGGAAGTAAACCTAGAATTGACTACGTAAGTAATTCCTTTCTGGAATCTCTTCCAAAAGCCATTTTGTTTCCCAGGATTTAAAGAATGTTTCAGTCTTCCTTGCTTATGTAACAATATCCTGTTTCCTTCAAGGTCATCTCCTTGACTCTCTACAGATCATGGCCAAGGGATCAAATACATCCCTGATCCATTCTTTATGTGCACTGCATGTAAATAGCTTTAATTGTGTGGTTGTAATCACAGCTGTGATATTTTTTTATTCCTCTGTGGGTGATCCCCATTCCCTACACAATTTAATCATGCTAAGGTACTAAAATCCGAATATTCCCAAGCCACAGCTTGGATTTGCTTGAGTTTTCTATATTTAGGAGAGCAGAGCTTCTTCAAATCAAGTTTGCACGGGTGTCAGGAAACAAGTTGAATATGAATGGGAGAAATTGACCTGTCCCCTTGGACAAAGACAGGATATGAACTAATAAACATAAATATATGCACACAATCTTACCCTGTTGAACTCCTGTATTTCCTTCCTCACAGGATCTCCGAACAGCCTACGTTGGTCCCAGTGGCAGCTCGAGCCCGAGTGATCATGGAGCTTCCTCTCTCAATTACTGGGTAAAAACAACTTGGGAGGCATTTGTTTTGCCCCAAATAATGAGGTCTTTTTTTTTCTCCCTCAGGTTAAGATACATTGGTAGCCAAGACTCTATTCACACGCCTATTAAAAATGACTGAAAGAAACTATCTTTTTCATTCAGCCAAACAGCCTGGGACTGTGATGACGAACTTTTGGTCAGAAATTCTTGACATTTGACATTTTCTGAATGTTGAAAGTTCAGAAAATGCCTACCTTGATTCTGCTGACGTGCCTCACACCCACATACACGCACACACATACACACACACATGCATATGGACAAAAGAGAAACACTTAATAAGAAAAGAGTAATAAATGACATTAAGTTATTTAAATTTGCCATTGAATAGATCAATAAACAAATACTTACATAATTGTAAATATTTTTCAAAATGCCTATCTGAGGCAGCTTTGAGTCGCCTGAGCCCTGGAAGTTTTGGAGAATGCTCTTGGAGCCTCAGAAAAGAGTGGGAAAAGCCCATTCTTACATGCTTCTTGGAGGTCTTGGAGGCTTCATGAGACCAGGCCTTTTCCTGCAACTTCCAGAGGGTCCAAAAGGCCTGGCATGTCACCAAAAATGGCATGGTGTGTCGCCTATAACAGGGCTCTCCAACCTTGGCAACTTTAAGCCTGGAGGACTTCAACTCCCAGAATTCCCCAGCCAGTTTGCTGGCTGGGGAATTCTGGGAGTT
>WNWU01000020.1:4617527-4644511 GCA_012654045.1 Ptyas mucosa
CCCCCCCACTCTCCCCCCGCTTTTGGCACGCAATGGCAAAAAGGTTAGCCATCACTGTCCTGGACCCTGCCAGTCAATTCTTTTGCAGATGGGATCCCAACTAGGCCTCTTCTGCTGGAGCGAGTGGGATGGACCAATCCCATTGTGTTGAGATGGCTCCTCAAATACCGCTGAACCAGAGGTGGTATTCAGCAGGTTCTGACCAGTTCTGGAGAACCAGTAGCAGAAATTTTGAGTAATTCGGAGAACCGATAAATACCACCTCTGACTGGCCCCGCCCCCATCTATTTTCTGAGTCCCAGCTGATCGGGAGGAAATGGGGATTTTGTAGTATCCTTCCCCTGGAGTGGGGAGGGAATGGAGATTTTACAGTATCCTTTCCCTGCCACACCCACCAAGCCATGCCACACCCACCAAGCCACGCCCTGGTAGTAAAAAAAAATTTGAATCCCACCACTGCGCTGAATCCATGTCATAAAGGGCTTTAAAGGTGATAACCAATATCTTGAACTGGACCTGGAAGCAGACTAGCAACTAGTGTAGCTTGCTCAACAGGAACATTACATGTGCCACCCAAGGAGCCTTCAGAACTGTCTGCGTAGCATTCTGTATGATGATGAGTTGGTGGTTTTCTCGATTTCATTTATTCTCCTATCCAGCATCATCTTCCAGCAGAATAATAACAACCACCAATTACTGTCTTTAATTTGTGGGGTAGGTGGGATTGGGTAATTCCAGGTAGATGCTCAGGATTGAGAGTTTTAGTAACTTTGAAGTTGCTGGAGTGGTAGCTTGGTGGTGTG
Source organism: Ptyas mucosa (assembly GCA_012654045.1). Lineage (NCBI taxonomy): Eukaryota > Metazoa > Chordata > Lepidosauria > Squamata > Colubridae > Ptyas > Ptyas mucosa. The sequence goes on from WNWU01000020.1 coordinate 4,618,331, forward strand.
GAAGTGCTCCATGCCAGTAACCTGTCACTTCTGAGTAGGATTCTTGTGTTCTTCTACGAGAGGAGTAAAACCTTGTGTAGTAAGACTATGATTGACAGATTGCTGAGGTAGAGGAAGGGTGGGATAACACAGGAGGCAGTTTTCCGGAGCATTGGGAGAAGCTCATTTCTGCTTAATCTCACATTCCTGCTCCAACTCATAAACCAATAAGGCAGGCAGAATTATTTTTATTTTTTTCCAGATTGGCTCTGTCTCCAGAGAGAATTAGTTCTTTAATGAATATAAAAGCCCAGCGATGCTTCAGAAAAGGATCAAACATGTATTTTGAAATGAGATGATCTTCCAGAAGAATTTTATTTATTTATTTTTTCTGAACATAAAAATATTCAGGAATTGAATGGCTTCAAGTCAGAAATGGGCAACCTTTGGTGGCCAAGGACTGAATTTTTGGGGGGTAGGGGGTGGGGGGGAGACAATTGGTAAGAATGAGTTACGACAGGGGTCAGCAACCTGCGGCTCTGGAGCCGCATGTGGCTCTTTCACCTCTCTACTGCGGCTCCTGTCACTCAAAATGTGTGTCACAACCGCAAATGTGCGACACCCGCTGACATGCGATTTATTGAACTTTTCAACCCCTGGTAGGCCAACCATGGATAAAAGAAAAGTTTCAGAGAAAACAGAATGTTTTATTCAACTACATATGCTAGTTTTGTGGCCGCTCAAGAGATAGTCAGGCACAGGAAGGGTTTTGTGGCTCCCGGTGTTTTCTTTTCTGTGGGAAACGGGTCCAAATGGCTCTTTGAGTGTTTAAGGTTGCAGACCCGTGAGTTAGGAGAATGGGAATGTATTGTTATTGAAATGGCTAGTTTATATTATTATATAAAAGCAATAAGTTGAGGTTTTATGCTATTACCTCCTTCTACCCCACCAAAAGGAGTCGGAAGTCAACTTTTTCTTTCTTTTTCACTTCTGCCCTACACTTTTCTCTTCCCTTTTCCCTCCTTTATTTTCCCCTTATTTTCTTTTTGTATTTTTATATTGTATTTTGATAAACTATTTTTAAAAAATAAATAATGAGAATGGGAATGTATGTGTCTAAATCTGCCTAATTTTGACTTACCCTGGCATCTCCATCTGTTACCTATGTTATAACAGACAATTATCAACTTTCAGAAATCGTAGCCAGAATGGGGTTTAAAGGGTGTGAAAGAGGTTCCCTGCATCAAGTGAATCATGGGCTGATAAACAGGCTATTGTGATTATAGTCAGAAAGAGTCAAGAAAGGGGGATGGTCAGCACTGCAAAGCTATTCCAGTGAAATTTTCTTTATAGAAAACACTGCCATAATAGGAGAAGGATATCTCTGCTGTAGATGAGACTGCCAGATAGGCTTTCCCGTCCTGACTCTAATATCCTCAGTCACATTTTTCCCCTCCTGCTTCAGGACTGTGTTTTGGGCACTGCTCGATGTCTGCTATACAAATGCCCCCTCTACAGTTTTGACCGTTCAGCTGTGCTCACCATCTGGGCCCGTCTCTGGAACAGCACCTTCCTGGAGGTTAGTGTGACTCCCCCTGTTGGATGTTAAAAGAACACAGAATCATATATAAACGGATAGACCGAAAGGGCATTTCCCTACAGACAGTTGTCCTCTTTCTTGAGTTGAAGAAAAATATGTTTTAACGTATTATTAGCATATTTTTGGTGCTCTGTGACCAAGCTTTATTGAGCCTCAGCAGCAAAACTAGGAAGCACGATAATTTCAAGTGGTGGTAGGTTTATTTCCATGTCTTTTTCTCTCCCATCCAATATCTACTGATGGGAAAATGAATCATCAGTTGCTCTCTACAATGCCTTTATGGGAGCTGCTGTAGCATTGTTAACACTGTGGCTTGCAGTCCTCAACCCCAGGGTTTTGGAACTCCCTATCACATAGCAAGTGATACCGTTTTTGTGATGTTATAACTGCAATGTTATAACTATAACTAAGAGATTGTACTGTTCCCTGCAGGGTACTTGGGTGGTTTTTGACTATGCTGAATCCTGTTCCTTTTCCTCCTAGGAATTTGCTCATATGACATCAGTGGAAGTGATTGTTCGTGCCAACATCTCAGTGAGCTCCACTATTCGCAACCTGGTCCTAAGAGATGCCACAACCCAGGTGGTGTAGCCTTATCACAACTCATTTCCCCTTTATGTTTTCCTTGCGTAGTATAAACAAAAATTGCAGCTTTTTAGCATCATTTTGCCCAGCCTGTTGTCCTCCAAATGTCTTGGATTTTCATTTTGATAATTTCCAGCTTATAAGGTAAAACAGTATGCTGACTGAAGTTCATGGGAACTGAAGTAACACACATCTGGAGGGGACCAAGCCACCAAAAGTTTATGGTGTCCATTTCCTTCCTTACTGAACCACCTACTGCTTCTGAATTAGGAAAGAGAGAGATCAGAGGTGGGATTCAGCCGGTTCTGTCCGGTTTGAGTGAACCGGTAGTGGCAACTGTGGGAGGCTCCGCCTACCCACCTGGACATAATGCGCGAGCAAAGAGCATGTGTGGAAGGCCGTGCGCATGCGTGCACGCTCACATTTGCGAATCGGTAGGGAAGGTAAGTGAATCCCATCTCTGAGAGAGATGTTACTAAAATCATTAAGTGCCAGATTTTGGAGAAGGCCTCACAAGTCATTGTTGCCCATTAAAAGAACAAGAAAGGGGCTCTGAGGGCAAAAGTGAAGGTGGCCGAATCAACCTCTTCAGTGAGCTATGTGATTTTGTATGTAAAAGCAGAACAGAAACTGTAACAGCTATTTCATTAACAGCAGTGTAACCTGTCTTCCCTCTTGTATGTTTCGGATTTTGCTCTCTCACTTTCCGCAATTTCTATTCCCCAGATTCCAGTGACTGTCTACTTGGATCCTGTTGTGGCCTTGACACGAGGTGTGCCCTGGTGGATTATCCTCATTGCAGTACTAGCTGGAATCCTAGTACTGGGCCTGTTAGTCTCCATCTTATGGAAGGTGAGCTGGCCAGAGAAAGAGCCAGTGGTGGCTACTGAGAGAGCCTCTTGTCCCTGAACAGCCTTGACACCAAGGCAGATTTTATCTACAAACATACATGCATGCATTTTAAGTGCTTCTATGTCACTCCAGTCGAGCTGATAGTTCCAAGTTTTATTATATCCCGAAGCCACCATAATTGTGGTCTAACAGTATCTTCTATTTCATGGTGATTATTTCTACCGTAACAATCCATTCCCTAGAAGCCATTCTTTGTAGCTGAAATGTTTCCGTGATTACATCCTTCCAGAACAATTGCACTAGGTCTGCTAGGATTCACGGTATCTGCTAGGCCGCAGAGCTCTCCAACCTTGGCAACTTTACGACTTGTGGACTTTAGCTCCCAGAATTCCTCAGCCAGCACATGCTGGCTGAGGAATTCTGGGAGTTAAAGTCCACAAGTCGTAAAGTTGCCAAGGTTGGAGACCCCTGTGCTAGGGAAAGAAGTATCTGTTGACAGGAGTCTGAAAACTCCCTTTCGGAACTTGGTGGGGAGATGGTATCTGCTTGAATGCCTCCATGGACTCCGATAGGTATTTAAAGGAAGGCTTCATCTTGAGGAGCAGAAGTGTAGCAAGCCTGCTAATTCTATTCCTACTTCCTTCTCCCAATTCCCAGTGTGGCTTCTTCAAGAGGACCAGCCAGGTCTCCAAATACTCCACAAACTATTATCGGGCCCGGCTGGCGATACAGCCATCTGATGCAGACAGGCAGGCCATGGAGGCCTAGTGGTAATGCCTGGTCTCACCTACCTAACTGACCCTCCCCTTATATGTGTATTGGAGTGTGTGAGAGCACCGATAACACAGAAATAGCAAGTAATGGAATGCGGTTCCTGTAAGCCCACTAAGAGTACTAGTGCATGTTGTGTTCACAAACAGCAATTCCATTGTTTGTGTCCCCAAGCATATATGGAAGCATGTCTGCAGGACTTGGCAGATCCTAACAGTTAATGAGGGTTTACAGTCCTTGTCTGCATGCGCTCTGTGGGATGCAAAAATATTAAAGGTCACTGAGTTGTAACTCACAGTTGTGTTGCATCGTGTAATACAATGTAATTCAATATTGAATGCAATACAATAACATGGATTATTAAGGGCATTATGAACAGTTGGCAAAGCCTAGAACCTTTACAGGCATTGGCAAAATGTGTATATGCATAACATAATTTTGAATCTATTTGGGGGCTTGAAAGATGTACTTATAAAGCATGAAGAACATTAGTTCCAATACAAGAGAATATTTAACAGAATAACAGAAGGGACCTTGGAGGTCTTCTAGTCCAACCCCCCTGCTCAGGCAGGAAACTTTTACTTTTTACTTTTAAAAGCATTTTTTCTACAACTTTAAGAGGTTGCAGAAAAAAAATGCTTTTAAAAGCCTCTGACAATCAGGCAAGTCAGCTGGGATCACCAGAGGCTTTTAAAGGCATTGTTTTCCCTACAACCTCTTTGGCTGAAGAGGTAGCAGAAAAAAATGCTTTTAGAAGCTTCTGACGATCAGGCAAGTCAGCTGAGATCGCCAGAGGCTTTTTTTTTTAACTTTTAAAAACATTTTTTCAGCCGAAGAGGTTGTAGAAAAAATGCTTTTAAAAGTAAAAAAAACAGTCTCTGATGATTGCGCGGCTCAGCTGGGCATGGGGGGGAGGGACGCAAGGATTTTTGCTACCGGTTCTCCGAACCACCTGCCGCCATCGCTACCGGATCGGGCGATCAGGTCTGAACCGGGAGCATTTCACCCCTGCTCTGGAGGCAAGTCGTTCCTCTGATTAATTGTTCTCACCGTCAAGAAATTCTTCCTTAGTTCTGGGTTCCTTCTCCCCTGGACTAGTTTCCATCCATTGCTTCTTGTCCTGCCTTCAGGTGCTTTGGAAAATATATCGACCTTCCTCTTCTTTATGGCGACCACTTAGCTATTGGAACATTGCTATCATGTCATCCCTAGTCCTTCTGTTCATTAAACTAGACATACCCAATTTGTAGCTCAGGGTTGAACTGTGGAGTCCTTGGTGCTCTCTCAGCTTGATTGTTTTTGTGCAGATGTTTCATTACCTGGCTAACATCTTCAATGTAGAAGAGAGGGGTTTTTGTTCTCTCTTTATATACAGTAGCTTGCTGTGTCAATGTTAGTGGGGGGTAATGTTTTCTCTTGATTGAGTTGTTGTCTATCTGCTGCTTGTTTGTCTGAATTGGTAGTTCTTTGTTTAGAGTATTGTTTATTGCCTGATTGCTTGTTTGGTGTTAACATTAGTATTACGCCTATGTTTGTACATCAGTCACATTAAAGAATGTACTATTGGGGCTGGATAGATGGGTGGAGCAGGACTAATGGGTTGGGGCTTCAGTTGATACCCTTCTGAATGGGGCTAAAGAACAAATGGGTAAATAAACTGTAGCAAGGAAGAGCTGTATTAACACAATACAGGGCCTTCTGATGGCGTCTTACCCAAGGCCCCTCAAGTCTTGATTTATTGCATGGTGAGAAAGAACATGAAAGATGCCTATGAACATTGACAGTATATAAGGATACATTCAAATGTTTCCAGTGGATGGGAGCAACTCTAATAATTTAATTTTCATCCAATCCAGCTGTATCTGCATTCTTGCCACCATCTGTAAAATGATGTGCATTTGATCTGGTTGATTTTTCATAAGAGCTACAGGACTCTGTTGGGCAGGAAAGAATTATTGTTCCCCATAATTCTTGTTATTAATGAAGTATACACTAAAATACAAACACTGGCATATGAGACTTAGCATCTAGTTTGGGGCTAGGAGAGCACACAGGAGGGGATCTGAATATCATTGTAAAAGGATAAGTTTGCGGTAATTGAATCCTTCTGTCTGTTCATGTGTCAGAGAGCTTGATAATAGATCCGTCTTGTACACTCATCCCTTAAAGTCCCTTATTTGCAGTCCAAACTGGAAATCTGATTTTAAAAAACCATCTAATAATATTTATTAGAAGAATTGAGGTTAGAATGCAAGTACTCTTATTTTTAGATAGGGCACCTAAGGTAAAGGTTTCCCTCGCACATATGTGCTAGTCGTTCCTGACTCTAGGGGGTGGTGCTCATCTCAGTTTCAAAGCCGAAGAGCCAGCGCTGTCCAAAGACGTCTCCGTGGTCATGTGGCCAGCATGACTAAATGCCAAAGGCGCATGGAATGCTGTTACCTTCCCACCAAAGGTGGTCCCTATTTTTCTACTTGCATTTTTTATGTGCTTTCAAACTGCTAAATTGGCAGAAGCTGGGACAGGTAATGGGAGCCCACCCTGTTATGCAGCACTAGGGATTCGAAACACTGAACTGCCGACCTTTTGATTGAAAAGTTCAGCGTCTTAGCCACTGAGCCACTATGTCCCCTAGGGCACCTGTATATAGTTAATTTAGAGCAGTAAAACATGTGTCCATTTCCTCTCATTGTTTTGATGAAGGTGGCTGGAAATTTGTCCAATTTTATTTTGAGGGCAGGACAATATACATCTGTTCCTTATTTTTCTTTGTGTAAAAAATAACCCACCCATTTCCCCCTCCAGTGTATTGGACTTCTGTTTTCAGAATTTTTCCAGAAGTTGACAGAGGTTTGTGACAGTTGAAATCCCAACAACTCTATGTTCTAAATCTGGGGTCTCCAACCTTGGCAACTTTAAGACTTGTGGACTTCAACAACTCCCAGAGTTTGTGGGAGTTGAAGTCCACAAGTCTTAAAGTTGCCACGGTTGGAGACCCGTGTTCTAAATGCATGGTATGCATTGAGTGTTTCCATCCCATTAGGTGAAGTGTGAATAGGTGCTGGAGTTAACCTCAGAGAGTTGATGGGCGGAGCTTATGGCTTAACAGCCGAACTCAAGAAGCCATCTCCTAGCATTCATGTGGTAATGGAGGGCAATGCTAACCTCATTGAATTCACAAAGTGGCTTCCTCTTTTCCAGCTTGGCTTCTTCAAACGTGCCCACTACGAGAAAGCCAAGCTACCCCAGTACCATGCAATCAAGATTCCCCGCCAGGAGCGCCAGCTTTTTCATGAGGAGAAGACAGGCACCATCACCAAGAAAGACTGGGTCACTAGCTGGAGTGGAGACAATGATGGCCATGTTCCCGTTTCAACCTAATTACTTCCCTCTTCTTGCACGTTCCTGGCGATAAGAAGACTGCTTCTTAAGGAGGGACCTTTTAGTGGCACCAGCCAAGCTCACTGGAGCTGTGCTCTTGGCGTGCTTTTCTCTCTACGTGTTGTGCAGGCACTGGATGACCCTTTCAGGGGAGGTACAACAGACACTTGTGGGGAACTGATGCTTAACGGTGGAGGTTGTGCCAATGGATTTGACAAGGCCAAACCTTTGAAGAGTTTTTACTTCCAGGGATTTTGAATTTTCTTGTAAAGCTGAGCAGTATCTGATGAGAAGAAAAGAGCCAGCCTCTGTCTGAAGAAATGCTCTCTCGGTCATCAGCCAGGGTGAAAAGACCAATGAACTGCGCACCCTGATGTTGAGAGCTGGAACTGCATCTACCTTTGGGTATGTGGGCCATCAAGTCGACCTTGACTCTAAGGACAAATCTCCGCAGTTTTCTCGGCAACATTTTCAGAAGTGGCTTACCGGTACCATTTTTCTACAGCCGGGGACACCACTGCAAGAACAGCAGGAATATGTTGCGGGATTTGGTCCTTTGAAAATGAGGAGAACATGGTTTGCTTGAGCAGCATACAGGGACTCAAAGCCTCTATGTGTGTACGTATGGTTGTGTGTGTGTGTGTGTGCTTGCGCACAGGTGTATGCGCATGCAGAGGATGAGTGAGTGACAGAAACTGCCTTCTTTTGAGCATGATTGCTGCCTTCCTGCCATCTTTTTAGTAGTTTTCATTGTCTTAATTCATGTTAGAAGCACTAGAAGCATATTCAGTTGAATGTGATAGGACAGGCTTTCCAGTATTGAAGGTTCTTATTACTATGTTTAAAGACAATACTAAAATATCTCTTGGTTGCTTGTCTTCTTCCCCGAAAAAGTTAAGACTCCAGAGGCCCATCCCTATCCAATCATAATAGATGTCTGTCTGATTTCTATCTCTGTCATAAACAAACACACATATACTTACAACTCTCTACCCATTGATTTCCTTCCTTCCTTCCTTCCTTCCTTCCTTCCTTCCTTCCTCCCTCCCTCCCTCCCTCCCTCCCTCCCTCCCTCCCCTCCCCTCCCCTCCCCTTCCCTTCCCTTTCCCATCAGAACACAGCAACCTACCTCATCAGCTTACTGTGAGGCTAGAGCTGATAAGCAATACTTATCAGAAAGGTCAGATGAATTTTGAATAACAGAATTAACCAAGTTCAAAGGAAAGTCAACACACACACACCCCGCCCCCAAAAATAAAGCCCAATTCATGCAATTACTATGCCTGCTCATCTGCACTGTCTTTCTGGCCTTTATGCTTAAAGGAGATGCAAAACCATTTTTATGCCACAAAAAACCAACAAAGATAAAAGAAGAATGCTGCATGTGATAGAGGCTGGCTTCTCATCAAAACTATTAAATGGCTTCACTACTTTAGAATCCTGGTGTGTATATTTAATGAATTTTATGACAGATAAGTCTTTCGAGGCTATTTTTCATTGAGAAATTGTATTATCCAAGTCACCATTCACTCATAACATTAAGTTAATGTGGTTTAGTTTTGGTTTAACATGACGTGTGAACTAGTCCATTATAGCTGTGCATTATATGCAAACGGTGCTACTGTAGCTTGTTCAACAAACAGTGCTTTAAGAAATCTATTTTAGTCTTATATTTTTAATGCAACTGTTGTTTCCCACTCCAGGGGACAAAAATGCTCTGAGGTCAGCTTTGATTTTATTGATAGGATTATCTCAGATGCTTTTCTCAAGTTTCTGTTCTAATGACATTTGTTCCTAATCACGACATCAAAACGATGAAATGTGCATCGTAATATGATCATGTAAGCTCTTCTCTTTCATACTTGCATCAGGAGGTCACACAGAAACACATAAGGGGGTGCAATTTGTATTGTAACGCTGAGACATGAGTTTTGTCAATTGCTCCTCTTTACAATTTTTAATGAAGGTGCCTACTATCCTGTGTGAACCATTCAGGAAAATAAGCATGTTCTTAGGGTGCCAAGGGAAAAAGGTACCCCAGTTTTTTTCCCTAGCTATCATGCCTTTAATTTTTTTACTGCCATACTCAAATTTAGTTTTTGACACATTGAGTCTTGTCACTTAAGCTCTGGAAGGGCTGAGAGATACCATTGTTGGCCTGTGCTCAGCACATCTGGGTGCCTATACTCTGCCTCCTAGAATTGTGACAATTTCCCTTCAGAATTACCCTTTATGGTTTGCATATATGAAATAAGTTTTTCACCCTCTCTTTCTCCCTAAAAGACAAATTAGCAGAAACGTAAGAGCAGCTGTGCACAAACATATACTATATAGAAACTGGTCTTTGCTTAATAGGGACAGTGATCGCAACACGACTGTGGCAAAAAAAAAAAAGTTTCAAAAAAACTGAAGCATTTCTCAAATCATCTATATGGCTTATTGAAGACAGATCCAAAGCAAGAACCTGCAATAAACCCAGTAAACCGAAGCATAGTTGTATTGTTGGATACAGCAAAACCCATCAATAATCCTGTGAAGATTGAAGTTATGGAATATGCTGTTCAATTAATGAAAGATTGTACCCCAATAAATCTGTTTTTAAGGTGCTATGAAATGTATTGTTGTTGCCATCAGGGCTTCAACCACAATCAAATTCAGAAAGTTCTGATACAGTATGGTCATCATAAGTCGTCCTGCAGTGGAAGTGGCTTCTACATTTAGATCCAGTCACCAGCTGGCAAAGCTAGGAAGCATTCTCCATTGGAGAAGATGACAGTTAAAGGAAAGGGGAGGGATTCAGTAACCCATACTTTCATCAGGAACAGATTGATTAAGATTGTATCTATTTGACAATTTGCAGATGCCGTATTGCTTGAAGGATAATGATTCCAAAGAGATTTCACATACATACAGTATACTCACGTATCACACATTCCATTTTCCAGTGAATACTTTATATTTCAGAATTCATATATGAAATCTTGATCTCCAGCATTTATCTGCTGTGAGTGGAGCAGCAAAATCAAAATGGCTAACCTGAATAGGGAATAAGGAACAATGATTTGACCACCAGGGATTTGCAATATTATTTTATAACCTCTTTTCCATATTAGCAAATAGAAAGTCTGTAATTGCATTTTTATACGAAAAAATAGAATAGAATAGAATAGAATAGAATAGAATAGAATAGAATAGAATAGAATAGAATAGAATAGAATTTTTTATTGGCCAAATGTGATTGGACATACAAGGAATTTGTCTTGGTGCATATGCTCTCGGTGTACATAAAAGAAAAGATACGTTCATCAAGAATCATAAGGTACAACACTTAATGATAGTGATAGGGTACAAATAAGCAATCAGGAAACAATATCAATATAAATTGTAAGGATACAAGCAACAAAGTCACAGTCATACAGTCACAAGTGGAAGGAGGTGGGTGATGACACTGCTCTCAACCCTACTGTCCACCACCAGGAAAAACCTGATCACTAAGAATACTTCCCATGGAAGCATTTTGGGAGAAGAGAACCAATTTCAAAATATTTGCTGTGCTCAGCCTTATAAAGTCACTAGATTTAAATAAATACAATGCAAATGGGAAAAAACCCTTCAGTGCTAAAAGCCTCTCTTTATGTGAGCATTGTAGGAAAAGAATCATATCAGTTTATGGTAGCAAAAAAAAGTCTCATAGCACCTTTCCCATCTATTGCATTTTATTAAAATAAATGCCATAAAATTTGTTAGGTGAAAAAGGTATTCCCAGATTCTTTCTGACTCTCTGTGAAGTGTTATGAACATTCCTGAACCGAAGCTGCTATTCAGAATATTTCAAGATGTTCCAAATAAAGAGTTTAATGAGTGAGCGGGTGTAATTCCCTGCTGTTCATATTGTCTAGCCATCACACCATGAAAGTCTATATACTCTTAGAATCAGACGTGTATATTCATAAATAACCGCACTTTGGTGCTTAGCCCTAAATAAAATTAGTTGCTATGGCATTATTAGCATCATGTATGCAGCGTGTGGCTGAGAAGGAAGATGGTTATAAGACAGCCACATTAATTGAGGGATTTAGGACCAGACAGCTGGAAGGAGAAGGTCCTACAGCTACTAAAAAACCAGTCCTGGTCTCAGAAGTGGTTCAACGCTTTGCTTGTAAAACAGTTCAAATGCCTTCTCTATAGGGCAAAGAGAAGATCTTCAAAGTATTTTTTTTTTTGTAGTCCAACTATGTCCCTTATCAAAGGAATGATGAAACAGGCTTAAACCTCCTTATTTTTTGAATTAAAGATTTTTGTAGACCAAAAACAGGGAAAGAAAACTGTTAAAATACAAAATATTTAGGCAAAAGTTCACAGCAAGAAGTCAATACACCTGTATCATGTTCAGATCCATCATTGCTATGACCCAGAATTTAGTCACCTTTCTAGAGACTTCATTAGTCCTGCTCTTTTAATGCGAAACACTTCCATCCTGCATTCCCACAAGGACATGTGCAGCCACCTTGATTTCTTCCATTTCTAAATATATATACAAAAGCACACTGGATAGGGGATATTATTGAATCTCTCAAGCAACGAAGCTTACAAAAATTTTGATTAAAATTGTTGAAACAGTGCTTAGCAAACTGAAGGATGGCCACTTTTTAGATTCAGAAAATGTGGAGATCTCCAAATTAAACACTGCCTCCCATGATTTTGACTTTCTAAAAGCATAGGAGCTGATGATTTGTGAGAATAAAATTATAGCTCCACATGTATATGTTTCTTATTTCCTATTCCAAAATAATGATTATAGCTCCATAAGTGTATGCTTCCTATTCCTATTCAAAGGCCCTTTGAAATTATGTTTTGGGCGCAAGTCTCACCTAGTGTGCAACAGGAGGCAGCTGGTCAGGAACAGGTTCTGGTCAGTGAATGTGGGAAAAGTGAGGCAGAGCACCGGTTGTCTAAGGATTATGCTTTGAGAATCACTGATAAGTATTTTACCCCCATCACTTGGTGCTTGGGTCTCAAACTGCCAACCTTCTGGTCAAGAAGCTCAGCATCTTAACTGCTAGGCTAATATGATGCATATAATATATAATATAATGTATAAAGATACATATATCTATTTTGTCATAGCACTAGATCTCTTTTCAAATTTATCAAGTGCACCTCTCTTTTACTATTATGGCACAGGAAGCAAAACTGTTGACAAATTCATTATTGATGCTTTAGGATATACAACATCAGTATGACATCCCAACTCTTAATGGCATAGCAGATGTACAGTACAGTTCAGGGATATAGAATCTGCAACTTGTTCTTATCAGCTGGGTTTATATAATAATAATAATAATTATTATAATTATAATTTTTATGTCGGCTGTTTCTTTTAGCTGAAGAACAAACTATCACTCCCACAATTGGCTTTAGCTTAATTAATTTGAACATTAACCCTGGCAGTTATCAAAGGATTAAACTTCCGCCTCCAATTTCAAGAAAAATAAGTAAAATGCCTTATCTTTCATGAATAGATGAGTCAGTGAATACCAATCCCTTTTACAGAGCGTAGACCCGGGAAATGGCTATAATTAAAAATCCAGAGCTCTAAAAAAAATATTGATGGCAACTTAGTGCAAAAATAGGTTGTTTTTGCCGTAGCTGCTTTTTCCAAATTGCTTGACTTAAATATTGAGAACATTCTGTATAAGCAAGAGAAGACTATAATAATAGTTTAACAAAAGCTGCAATCTTTGAAGGAGCTTTAATGGCAGCAGTCCTAGAGGATGCTGTGAAGAAATAAAGACTAAATCTCATAGCATATGGACAAGGCATAAGCAAAATCTATTTTAATGAATTACCCAGCTTTTTAGAGAGAGAAAAGAAGAAATAAAATTATTTTAAAATCCTCTTTAAAAGGCTCCAACATTCACATATATCTATACATATAAAAGCCAAATACCACTCACTCATCACGAAATCTCCAGAACGGTAAAGCCTACAAACTTGAAATTTGGCACATATGTTCCTTGTGGCTTCTAGGTGCTCACTAGGAAAGGTTTTTTTCAAACTGACCATCAGATTATTAGTATTTCATATACAATATTATATTCACACGCTCTGATGCTAAGGAGTTAGATGTTCTACTCCCCCTCCCTACCTGAAAGGAACTCTGTCCCAACTGCCAGTTGCCTTATATTAACACGCTCTGATGCCACCCCTTCGCTAAACTGGGTGTGGGCGTGGCCAGCATGTGACTCATCCGGCCTGCGAGCTGGGACATTCTACTCCCCCTCCCCCTCTGTTCCAATTGCCAGTTGCCTTATATTAACATGCTTTGATGCTACGGAGTTACACATTCTGCATTAAGTTTCAGGCTTTAAGTGTCAATTTATCATGCTCGATCACATAGTTTCGTAGTGAAGCACAGGTGTCCAGCTAGTGTGTGTGACACACATATATCACACATATATAAGATTACTGTGTTAAACAAATATAAATATGTAATGTTTCCAACCTATATGGTCCTGAGCTTTCTTTCGCCAATTGGGCCTGCAATACTTGTCATCGATCCATCTTGTTTTAGGTCTCTTTCGTGGATGCTTTTTATCAAGTGGGATCCATTCTATAACTGCCTTGGTCTACCTACCATCTGTTTTTCTTGCTATGTGACCAGCCCATTTCCATTTCAATTCTTTTACTCTCTTGATGATATCATATACTTTCGCTTGTTCTCTAATCCATGTGCGGGTCTTTCTATCTTGTCTTGTAATGCTGAGCATGTATCTTTCCATGGCTCTTTGTGCCACTTGTAGCTTTTGTATTGATTGTGAGCTTAGTGTCCATGTTTCACTGGCATATATTAGAGCAGGTAGCATACACTGATCGAAAACCTTTCTCTTCAGGCATAGGGGGAGGTTATTCTTGAATATTATGCTTAGCTTGCTGAATGCCTGCCAACTATATTTAACACACTGTTCAATTTCCTTTTTTTTTTAATTGAAAAAGTTTTAAAAGTTTTACATACATTTTCTCCCACCTCCCCAACCACCCCCCCGACTTCCCAGAGCAAATACAAAATAAAATACAGCTTAAATTCTCTAAATTAAACTCCATTTCACACTTATTATAATCATAATCATTAAACAAATAGATAAAAGAAAAAAAAAGAAAAGAAAAAAAAAAAGGAAAGCAAGTCTTCTTTCTCCTTATTCCATCTAATTCAACAAAATTAATATCCATTTATAATTACAGCAATTAATAAAACAATTAAGTATTACCTAATCAAACCTATCATTACTCAATTTAGCTAATTGTTACTTAACAAATTATTAGGTCTATACAATTTAACAAAATATTTTATAACTTCTTTCATTTAAAACAAAAAAACAACAACAACAACAACAAAAAAAGGAAACCCTCATTCAAAAAACCCCAGATTTTAAAAAAAATACTATATAAACTCTTCTGTCCTCCACTTTTAAACCATCAAGGTCCAATTATAATTAAAACACTTAATAAAAAATAATAATAATAATATTTTAATTAATAATCAAACCTCTTATTAATTTATCAATACATATTAACAAATCAACTAAGAACATCATTTAAGAACTTTTATCAATCATTTAAATTCTTCATACTAGATTGAACCAGTTGCTAATCTTCTTGTCTTCACATCTTCCAACAGCATATAAGATATCTTCATTTGCGTCTACCCACCTAAATAAAAATTGCTTCTTTATATAAAAAAAAAGCCCCCCGAGTGACTTTATAATTATATTTGAAATGGTATCCATCAAATCCAGTCAAAAATTAGATTAATAAATTCATCAGACGTATTAGGGAAACCACCAGATCAGCTGCAATTGCCCTAGGTCCATAGTCCTTTTGCCTTATATTTATTACCATCAAGCAGGAGACTCCAATTTGCTATATTCAATAAAACTTCTGCGATTGCAATTAAGTCCAAATTTGTTACAGTCCTTAATAAAATAATCCAAATCATTCAAGTCAGGGCATATTTCACAGCCCAACACACCAGCATTGCTGTGATCTGTTTATTCTTCTCAAAATATTCTAATACAGCTGTAGGTTGCCTCCTCATCATGGCTCATCGCTTAGTTAACTGGCATTAAACCGCTGTCTGGTTTTTTTCCCCCCAAAAGTTCAAAATCTTTAAACAGTTAAACAATACTTTTTAAGGACCATCATCTCATCAAGCAGGGTTATTTTCCATCTTTCCAGTCTTTCTTCTTTTCCTTTTTACGAACTTTCTTCTTAACTTTGATCCCTCTCCCTTTCTTAACTCCAGTAAAATTTTGCAGTTTTTGGGATTGCATTTTATAAAATTTTTGCAGAAATGTAACTTCTTCTGGAAACAGCTCTTTAAATGCAGATTGGGTTTTATAAAAAAAAATTCGTGTAGCCAAAATCTCATCAACTTCCAAAATTTCTTGCTCCTTATTCTGCACAGCATTCATCTTTCTCTCCTCAGTAAAAACTGCTATGGTCTGCTTTTGTTCTATTCCGTCTCCCAACTCTTCATTCAATCCCCCACTGCTAGATTGCAACTCAGTATTTCCATGTATTTCATTGTTTCCAGCTTGAGAAGCTTGAAATATAGTATCAATTCTTTCCAATAAAGCAGAGGTAATTGAGTTCCAAGCTTCCTCGAAATCAGACCATATCTGAGGGTTAATTAACCCTTCTTTGCTTTCTTTGTTTTCAGAAAGACCAGCCATCTTGCCCCTTCTTCCTTCCCTTCCAGAAGGACAGGAAAGAAAAGAAAAAAAAAGAATATCAAAAAGAAAAAAAAGACCCTTTACAATTTGTAAGTTGTATTGCTGCTTCAATTATTATTATTAAATCCTTTCTTGTTTCATCCACTTTTCAAAAAGGAGTTTTACGTTTCAAACAGGGGCTTGTCAATAATTACTTTTAGTTTTCACTTCTTCACGCCCCGTTAAAACTCAAACGCCATCTTGCTTTCACTTTCAGCTTAGGAAGAATCTTTTAAAGAAAGTAAATTTTTGGAGTTAAAAGAAAAAAAAATACTTGCTGTTTCATTCATACTGCTTGTGCTCCGCCAGCTTGATTCAAAGAATATCTGTTTAAAGTTGGTTGCTGGGATGGTAACGACATCTAGCTCTGCAAAGCTGAGGCAGCCAGGGTCCGGAGTACTGACAGGCTTAACGGGGAGCTCTCATCTTCGAGCGCCAGATTATGGGTAAAATCTGGCACTCTCAGGGAGCTCTACCCCACCCGTCTACTCACTTTCCCCCCTCATACCAGGGGGAAAGTTTTCAAACCGCAAGACAGCCGATAGTCACTGTTCTTGCGGTTCTACAAAGCCCTGGCTGGCGCTTCAAAAAGAAGCGTCCGGCGATGTCGCAGTCCCACCGGAAGTCCACCTTCAATTTCCCTTTTTGTATCCCCTTCCTTTGAGATCTGTTGGCCAAAGTATATATAATGGTCTACTATGTCTAGTTCTTCTCCACATTTTTTTTTCTTTAGTTAATTTATTAAATATAATAAATATTTGTTCATTTTGGTCTGTAATGTTCATCTCTTCCAAATCTTGGAACAGAGCAAAGTGATTAATCTCAAATCACTGTTCTCCTCTAACAGCTTATCTTATTTTTGTTTTTTGTGATGTCTTTATCATTTTCATACGCTCTTTTCGACAGCTTATCTTCCCTTTAGCTTGTAACATTCTATGGTCACTTCCAATATTAAAACGATTAATGACAGTACAATTGCAGAATATGGTTTTATCACATCATGATGTAGTCAATTTCACAAGTGTGTGTGTGTGCGCACACATACATATACATAAAAAGGAGACCTATTAAGATGATGTCATCTTTGCTGCTACTGAGTTAACAAATCTTATATTTTAAAAAGTTGTGGTAGGATTCAAATCAAATTGACTAATATTCTTGGCACATAAACCAGCTGATGTGCACAGCTACAACGAATTAGAGATTAAGTTATAACTCATTCATAATAAATTATACCCATTTTTCATTAACAATAACACAAACAGCAAAAACATTTCTACTCTTGCTTTGGCATCAATATCTTTGCTACCATCTCTAATTGCTATACAGTACCACCGTATTTTTTTTTAATAAAGATCAATTATAGATTGATTAATCAATCAATCAATATTTTTTTAAGAAGACTGACCCAAGGGGTTTTGGTGAGCAAGATGTACCCAAATTACCACACCATGGCACTGCTCCCAGGCCAAGGGACATCCACTTGTAATCTCTGGATGAATTGCAAAATCCCAACCTTTAACATAGGCTTTTGTAACACATGACATAAAATGAATGTAACTCAGGATCACATTTCTTGCTTAACAATTACAGTTTCCAAGACTTGATGATCCATCTATATAGATGCTGTGATGGCTAATTATGTTTGTGCTATAAATATAAAGTTTGCTTCCAATTAGGTAAGATAACCTTTATTACCATTTTTTTTCCTATGGGACTCTTGGCACACATTAAAAATGAAATTCTGTTGCCTGCTCTCAAAAGTGTACACATGCATAACACACCTATAGATATGCTATAAACATACATCTGTATATACCTACACACCAGTGGTGAAATCCAAATTTTTTTACTCCCAGTTCTGTGGGTGTGGCTTGGTGGGCATGGTGTGGCTTGGTGAGGGTGTCAGGGGAAGGATATTACAAAATCTCCATTCCCACCCCACTCCAGGGGAAGGATACTGCAAAATCTCCATTCCCACCCCACTCTGGGGCCAATCAGAGGTGGCATTTGCCAGTTCTCTGAACTACTCAAAATTTCCACTACTGGTTCTCCAGAACCTGTCAGAACCTGCTGGATTTCACCCCTGTGATACACACTATATATACATATGAATATTAATCACAATTATCTCAAAATCAGCCATTTCCTTCATCCAATGCCTGGACTGAGGTTTCGTGACCATTTAATTCCAAATAATGCACAGACACACACTAACTAATGCAATGTCTCCTGGCACCCAAATGCAACTTTTTCGAGGAGTCCCAAAAGCAAGGCGAATGCCGTCCCGTTATTTCTCCTCTGCAACTAATATTCAGAGACAGAAACATGAGTTTCTGTTAACAATTGTACATCGCTGTCAAACCAAAAGGAGACTGGGATGGATTTATTTGATCCATCATATTATAGTGGCTAAGACACTGAGCTTGTCAATAAGAAAGGTTGGCAGTTCGGCGGTTCGAATCCCTAGTATACGTCTCCTGCGTGAGCAGGGGGTTGGACTAGATGACCCCAAGGTCCCTTCCAACTGTGTTAGTGTTAAGCAATTCCAGCCACCGTCCTGTCTGCACTCTGTCCATCGTATTTCGTATTTCCTCTACAAGGCTGAGAAAATGACATTTAAAATCTAAATGTCTGTGGCAGAGCAAAACCCTCATGCCAACCAGAAGGTGTGCACATCGGGAAATGAATGACATAAACTGAAATCGCGATGTCGGAAAAACGGTCTTTGTGAGGGCAATGAGTTTTCTACACGTTCTGGACAAACCGAAGCACTGGAACGGTGCCCTTAACCAAGATGGCCGCTTCCCCCACTCGGCTAGGCGACAATTAAACCGGAACTGATCTTTCGCTTGTCTCGTTTTTCCTTTTTTTCTTTCCCCGGAAGTTATTGGGATTTTTTCCCTCGCGTTTCCGAGATGGACGTCGGAGAGAGGCGGGAGTCGTTGTTGTTGTTATCGTAACGCTTGGGAATGGTGAGGTGATGCCGCTACAGCCTTTATATAACATCTTGAGATCTGTTGAGATTAAATGGAGAGAACAGCTTCGCTTCTTGGTTAGGAAACAAACAAACGAGCGAGGCGGACGGGGGGCGCATGCGCAAAAAGGTGAAGGGCGTAGAACTGCGCAAGCGCCTTGCTTTCGCTCCTTTCTTTTCCCCCCCTTCCTGGGGCGAAATTCTACCACTCTTGATTCGCTTGGGCTGATTTAATTCGCCTTGTTTGCATGGTTTCATTAATTGTGCATCATTCTGCTTTTTCTTTTCTTCTCTTTTTATTGAGGCAGTTGTTTTGCCTTCTAAATACATTGGATCACAAATTCCCATAAGGCCAAACTTCTGGAAGGCGTTAAAATTAGGGTAGGCTGTCAAATTTTGAACAAGATTCGTTGCTTTGGGACGTCTGTTTTCATCATACCAGTCCTTTTCTTAACCTGACGTCCTCCTATAGTCTTTGATCAAATTAGACTCAGGCTTAGAAGAACTTTATTGTCACTTTGAATGTACACTAGTCGGCATACATTAAAATGAAATTTCATTGCATACCGCTCTCAAATAAATCGATGTTTGACACATCTGGGAGGGCTCCAGGTTATTAAAGAAGGCTGCACCGATATAAAAAGGGGGGTTACCCAAAACTAGATCATTTGAAGTTCTGAGCAAAGGTTATGACTTAACCATTGTACCACACTATCATATTGACTTGTTTATTTTGTCGTATTTCTTTTAAGCCATGGAATGAAGCAGCGGCTTAAGTAGGGCTGGGATCTGGTATTTCTTTTGATCCAGAATTGGAATAGTGTCATGTTAGTAGTTTTGTACACTGAAAGAGGCAGCTGTGACAGCATTCTTAAACCACTTTGGGCCTGAATATTGTATCATTTTATTCTTGTATTATATTGATTTCCTAGTTTTCTTCTGGGAGTTACAGCAGAGTGGATGGGAGACTATCCAGAAATCCCAGAGTTGTAGAACAATAGCCAACACCAAACCATTTCTGTATTGCTACCAAGGAAATAACAGGGACAAAATCAGGAATTGAGCTCGATAGATTTCCTTTTAATTGGCCCAGCAAGTGGCAGCAACTGTTCACTAAATCAACCAACAAATTGATATTGAGATACCAAACAAGCTTAGTGTGATTAATACTTGGATAGGGAACAAGTGGACTGTCCCAAAAATAAAAAATTCAGGAATTCCAGGAAATTGAAAACAATTTCCTGGAAGAAGAAAAGTGGCAATTTGCTTTCATACTGTTGTCAAATAAACAACATTCACATATAAACAACTTCATGTATCCATGAAGTCAGCAGGAGTAACTCAAGAGCATCACTCTTGATGCTCTTCTTTTAAGAACTCAATATGGTGTTTGTGGAACACTCTCATTTTAATATTACAACAATGAAACCGTGGAAAAAAGTTGAGGTAAAAGATAATTATTGGTCCAAAGACAGTTCGAAATTGAGTGTACAGGTAGTCCTTGTTTTGTGACGTTGCATGCATAGCGGCATTTGTGAGTGGCCGCCGCTCGCATGAGTGGAGCTGGGAGTGCCAGCACTCATGCAAGTGGGACTACGAATCCCGGCACCCATGTGAGTTGGGTTGTGCACGCATGCCGGCCCATCACTCACATGGCCCAGTTGCAAATAGGCCATGGCCCGGTAGTGAGTCTTGGCCCACAGGTTGGAGACCCCAGTTCCTGGTCAGCTGGCAAACAAAAGATCTAGCTCATTCTTTTCAGGGCTTATTCTCCATTGTTTGGCTGCTTTACAGGTACTCCTCAACTTACAACTGCAATGGAGCCTACCCATTATCATCATCATCATCATCATCATCATATTATTATTATTATTATTATTATTATTATTATTATTATTATTATTATTTTATGCTGGTGCATAAGTGCACCAGTGTGCCTACCATCCCTGTCCTACTGTCCCCATTTATTTGTATTGATTTCCCTTGTTCATGTCCATGTTCATATTCATACCTGCTATCTTGTACATGTTTGACAAACTAATAAAATAATAAATAATCATGGTTGTAAATTGTGACAGTTGTAAAGCGGCTGCCATGGTTAAACAAACACTGTGGTCATTAAATGGCCAATGGTTCCTACGGGCACAGTTTTGCTGAAAATTGGAAGTAAGGGCAGGTTTTCAGCAGAAACCCTCATAAAACATCATGGAACTGTGGGGTGCTGCAAACAACTTTAAATGCAACTGTGTGGCTGAATGACCAAAGTTCAGTCACATGACTATCAGGGAGGGCCCAACTATCAGAATCCTGGTTGTAAGTAGCCCCAAAGAGGGTCCATTGCAACTTTGAAGGTTGCCAAGCGACCAGTTGTAAGTCAAGGAGTCAAGTTAAGTCAAGGAGTACCTGTGCGCTCTCTTGTAATTCCTTTGATATGGGCTGTCTGCTAAAATAAAGCCAGGTCATGGCACACACTTGAAAGTAAATCAAGAAGCCTGTAATTGTGGAGTCTGTCTGGCAAGAACAAAGAATGCTTATCCACAGGAAATATGCATGTGTAAAGCTTGTAACAATTCTGCGTAGTTAGAAAACTGATAAAAGTAATAGAGTTAGGCAACTTGCAGACCGCAGCTAAAAGTTAGGAATAGAGATGGCCTGCAGCAAATAAAATGTATATTAGATAACTCCTGGGGCATTCATTAGCCAAGATTTAGGAATAGAGACGGCTAAAGACCTATAGAACAAATTGTAGAATTATTACTAAGATGTTTATTAGGTGATATTTCTTATTATCTCACCTTATCCCGCCTTCTCCTTTAGTGAAAATGTATAAAGCTTTCTTAATCCTTTGTTCTTGGCATTTAGGCCAGAGCCCTTTTCCTTGGGGTACCCCAATAAAAAGCAATCAAAACCTGCAGCTCGTGTCTTGCGTCCTTCATTGGCCTCGGCACCAGGCTCAGACCTGAATTGGGGATAACAACTTCCTCTTCAGTGAATGTAAACACAAGCATCAATTCTCTCCTTGTTAATTATCCCAGTGCCAGGTTGAGCATTCCAAAGGGCAGGAATGGGGGAAAAAAAGAGCTGTAAAATTTGCCTTTACCTGCCTTCTTTGTGAAAAGAATTCTGGAGTTGTGTTTGGCTCGCCAGGCTGTTTGGGGTTTTATCCTGTTGACAATGTAAAGCAAAGGAAAGTTGAAATAAAATCGTAAACACAGTCAAAAGTGATTTTCATTTAACAGCCACTTTACCTAATGAGTGAGTCTCTACAACCAATTGTGGTTGCTAAACAAGGACTTCCCGTAGCTGCTCTTGGCAACCAAGCAGAACAATAACCAAAATGTTTATGTCCACTGTTATCTTCCTCAAAAACCGTCATGATGGAAAATGCCTTCTTTGTAATACTAATTGTAGCAGGGTGGCATATTGCTTAGATTAGAATATTTTCCTCTGAAATCAATGGTAGTATATTCCCAAGCAAAAATATATTAGAATAAAACGGGTGCTTAACTTGCTTTTAAGTTATATTTTCCAAGTACAGGTAGTCCTTGACTTAACAACCACCATTTCTGTTGTTAAGTGAGACATTTGTTAAGTGAGTTTTGCCCCATGTTACGCCCTTCCTTGTCACAAGTGAATCACTGCAGATGATCAGTTAGTAACCCGCTTGTTAAGTAAATCTGGCTTCCCCACTGACTTTGTGTCAGCCCTGGAGGCCATCTTTTTCTTTGGATATTCAGGGCTGCCACACTTAGTGCTGTGGGAATGTCAGAAGGTTGCAAAAGTTGATCGCATGACCTTGGGGCATAAGTATGAATCATTTGCTAAGCATTTGAATTTTGATCACATCATGGGGATGCTTCAAAAGTCATAAATATAAAAAATGGTCATAAGTCACTTTTTTCAGTGATGCTGTAACTTTGAATGGTCACTAAATGAATTGTAAGTCAAGGACTAGTGACCATTCTTTTACATTTCTGAGATTGCTGGTTAGAGACGAACCCATAATCAGCTTGCGCAAAAGTGCTTTGCTTTGCTTCCCTCTGCATCAGCTACCTAATAGACATGGCTGCAACTTGGGAACCAATCAGAACTTGTTACCACTAGGCACTGAATCTGTGCTTCTGTCTCTGTGGCAGACACTTTGGATTCCAGACCGATGGCGTCGGGTACAGCTAGCCGCTCCGAAGACGAAGAGTCTCTAGCAGGACAAAAAAGGAGCTCATCGCAAGTATCGGGTGCCATTCCAAAACGACGGAGCTCATCCAGGTACTATGATGGACGTGGTTGGGAAGGAAAGTGATCCAGGAAAAGGAAGACATCTGGCTTTCAAACTTATCTTTATTTTGGAAAGTTGAGAATTTGAAATTTAGAAATACGATGCTTGTTGGAAACGAGGGCTAAGGTATGGTTAAGTAGGCTGGATTCTTTTCATATGCAGATGCAATGTAACCATTGTTTTCTGAGGATGTTTAAAAATGGATGGTCATTTTGAGTAAAACCTACTGAAGTTGCAACTTTTGGAGCAATCACAAAGCATTTTGCTTTCTTTTAATTTGCACCAATGAAGTCAGGAGGTTGACAACAGACTGTCTAATCAAGCTGTGGTCTCCTGTTGGTTTTCCAGCCAAACATAGCAGTTTCCCTTGGTATTCCTTTAATTGAGAGAAAAGGATGGAATCTTGGGAATCATAAACCATACCAGAAGTGACCATATTTGTTCTCTTCTTGAACATAAAATGAGCCGTAGTGGCACAGGGGTTAGAATGCAATATTGCAGGCTAATTCTGCCCACTGCCAGCAGTTCAATTCTCACTGGCTCAAGGTTGACTCAGCCTTCCATCTTTCCAAGGTCAATAAAATGAGGACCCAGATTATTGGGGGCAATATGACTCTGTAAACTGTGTAGAGAGGGCTGTAAAGCACTGTGAAGCGGTATATAAGTCTTAAGCGCTATTGCTATAAAAACAAAGAGAATAATTGTGTTCTTGCTGATTAGAAAACAGTATTTGATTTTTCTTCAGTACATTTCATGGGATCAAATGGCCCTAGTTGCTACTGCCCTAAGGAAGATCTGTTCTTGTGGAATTGCATATAAATTAATAAAATACGTCTCAAACATTTTGTCTACAGAGACATGTTCATGTAATGCATTTAAGTCCCTCAGAGCATTTTATCCCATATCCTGTGCAGATTCTTAACCACAGCTAATAGTTTTCCCATGATTAAATGTATTGAAACAGTCACTACTTCCAGTCAGCACTAACCAGAATTCTACACCAACAATTAATCTTAGTCTCAAGTTCTTATTAAAGCTAACTGGAAGTAATGGCTGCTCTTAATTACTGCAAAAATGTGACAGTAAAATCATTGCATGCGGTTTGCATATTAATCAGCCAAATGACCGAGGATAATTGTGCAAATGTGCCCCCCCCCAAGGTACAGTTGTTAAAATGCTGGTTGACCTATTATGATTAATTATGCCCTATGCACGTATAGTTTAGGCTTTTCTTAAAAGACTTGGTCCACAATTCTGTTAAGGGAAAGAATGTCCACTGAAGTCACCCATGACTCCCTGTTGTTAAAGAAAGTAGTGAAGGGGGTAGCTGTTTCCTTGAGATTACGGCAATGCGGATGTTCCCCATTCTAGGTTCATCAAGCGGAAGAAATTTGATGATGAGCTGGTAGAAAGCAGCCTTGCCAAATCATCCAGCCGGGCCAAAGGCCCCAGCGGGGTGGAGCCGGGACGCTGCTCTGGCAGTGAGCCATCTTCTAGTGAAAAGAAGAAGGTGAGTCAGTGACTGATCTGCATCATTGTGTTTTGCTAGGAGAGTGCCTTCAGAAATCCTCCTATTGTTCTCCATGCCGCACACAAGACACTTTTACCGTAAATATAACTATGACTCTTTTATTAAATCCACATTCCAGTACAAAATATCCAGGCATAACTTAAATATGTTGGTATATATTGAGAAATAGTGGTGCCCAACCTTTTAGTTGTTGTTGTTTTTTCTCATTCATTTGTAAGTCTGACTGGCAGTTTCTTTAGAAGCGGCTTCTTTTGTTTCTCTGTAACTGAGGATATGTTCTAAAAGCTGGGCTGGTTTGAAATCCTCTTTCA
Source organism: Ptyas mucosa (assembly GCA_012654045.1). Classification (NCBI taxonomy): domain Eukaryota; kingdom Metazoa; phylum Chordata; class Lepidosauria; order Squamata; family Colubridae; genus Ptyas; species Ptyas mucosa. The sequence goes on from WNWU01000020.1 coordinate 4,643,365, forward strand.
TGGGGATTTGCCAGACAAAGTTAGATTCCTATGTCATTGTAGGAAAACAAGAATCCAAGGGCTTCCACTTCCTGGTTGCCTTCTGAATTTAAGGCCTGCAGAAGACTCCTTGAGTAGATGAAATAATCTTCCCCTCTGCCTCTTCAGGTGTCCAAGTCCATCTCAACCCCTGTCATTCCAAGCCCTGCTCCAAATCCCAGCCTCACCAAACGGATGAAGAAGAGCAAGCAACCCTTGCAGGTCACCAAGGATTTGGGCCGCTGGAAACCCACCGATGATCTGTTGCTGATCAATGCTGTGCTTCAGGTAGTGGAATGAACTTACGGTTAGAGAACACATGTTCCAGATGTTTATTCACCGTGGCTCAGAAAGGCTATTTAAATCCTTTGGATGCCCAGAAAACTAGAATACCTGAGGCTCCTAAGCAGTTCTCTTCCAAGTATGTCTGGAGACCATTCTCACCCTCTTCCTGAATCTTTTTAATGTCTGCCTGTACCAGTTAGAACAGGTAATCCTCAACTTACAATCAGTTGCTTAGCAACCAAAGCTATGATGGACCTCCCCTCCCCAGGTCCAACGGGTAACCACATGATGGGTGCTCGGCAGCTGGCCTGCATTGGCTGCCATTTGCAGTGTCTGGTGGTCACATAATTGCATTTTACCATGTTTTTTTCCAATACCCAGCACTTACTTCCGGTTTTCAGCAAAAACACTCCATAGCAAACAGTGGGTTCGCTTTAGGACTGCCGCATTCATTTTACGGCTGCCACATTTGCTTAACAACAACAATGGGAGGCACCATTACGCTAGTAAGTCAAGGACTACCTGTAGAACCAGTATTGAAACTGATTGGCCAGTGGCCTGACTCAGTCCACTGTAGCTGCAGAAGTATATTGATTTTCTAGAAACATCCATTCCTCCCCAGCAATTTTTTGTAATCAGTTTTTGATTACTTTATCCTTCAGTGGGTTGTGTTCCATTTAAGCTCAAAGTGTTGGAAGCCAATACAGTTGCTCCTTCCTTCCTTCCTTCCTTCCTTCCTTCTTTCCCTCCCTCCCTCCCTCCCTTCTTTCTTTTCCTCCCTCCCTCCCTCCTTTCTTTCTCTCTCTCTCTCTCTCTCTCTCTCTCTCTCTCTCTCTCTCTCTCT
>WNWU01000020.1:4647891-4672891 GCA_012654045.1 Ptyas mucosa
AGGCTGAGGCTGAGGCTGAGGCTGAGGCTGAGGCTGAGGCTGAGGCTAGGATCTGAATTCTAAACTACCCTTGTGTCCTCCTCTCTGCAGTGCAGCCACTGCCCAAAGGAGACCAGGTGCTCAACTTCTCAGATGCTGAAGACATGATAGATGACAGCAAGTTGAAGTAAGTGAGAAGCTGGTAAATTCCACCCCGCACCCCCCTTTTAGCTGTAGAGCATTGTGCCACCGATGCGGCTGGGTTGACTTGGGGGCGGGCAAACATTCCTTCAGTGTTCAATTTGAAGCCACTCCTGTTCCCTTCCACAGCGGACAGATTGAATGCCCAGGAATTGTGTCACAATAGAGCTTAGATCTGATGACAGTTATTGACTAGCTTTCACAGTGCCTTTCGGTTCCATTCATTCTTCAGTCAACATCCTGGCTGTCCTGGGGAACTCAGTTGAAGTTGTCTACATTGCACCAGTGGCACAGTCTTAATCTGACCCAAGATGCATACATATTTTTAAATATGAAATTTCAATAGAATAGAAGCAAATGCCAAACTGATCCTGGAGTAATCAATGAGCAGTCTTATGATCTGCTTAACCTTCTGTGTTCTCTCTTTTTCTCTACCCTTTTCCCCTTTCCCTACAGAGATGTACGAGATGAAGTGTTGGAACATGGTAAGTTAGATTTGGTTTGATAACGTGAAGCTACATATGGATCGAAACGAAGCTTCCTCTTCAGATGGCTGGGTTTTTGCATTATTGGCTTTGTGTGGTTCTGATTGTTTTCTGTTTGGTCAAAACACTGGGAAATGCTAACTCAAAGGATTAGAATCTGTGTTGGAAAGCTGTGGAAGAAAAGTAGGGCTGAACTTTACTTGCTTGGTGTCTAAGAAAATAGAGCTACAGGGCCTTCTACCTCCTTTTGGTAAGAACCTCTGAAGTCAGAAGCCTGACAGCAACAGAACCAAAAGAAGAAAGAAGTCTTGTTGGAGAGATGTGACAGCTTAAAATGCTAGGATTCTTCAATTGATTTCTGTCGTGTTCTTGAGCCTTTCCTTGGCTTTCCTGCAAAAAGAGGAAGAAAGAGCTGCCAAGATGGAATGGTGGTAGGAAACCTAAGGAAGGGAATTTGAAAAAAAAAACCAAAAACACCAGAATTTCTAGGAAATTATGTATACCTTTATTATAAAATAATGCCATTGCCTTTCTCTGTTAAACATGTGGTTGTTACCTTCCTCCTTGCAGAACTGACTGTGGCAGACCGTAGGCAGAAGCGTGAGATTCGGCAGCTAGAGCAAGAGCTACACAAATGGCAAGTGCTGGTGGATAGTATAACAGGTGAGAAAAGTCTGCAGAGGCCACTTGTAGTGGAAAGAGCTACCGGAGAATCTTGGAAGGACATAGATAGAAGCCAAGCATGGAAACGGGAGTGGTATAAATCAGGAGTCCCCAACCTCTGGCCTGTGGTCTGGTACTGGTCTGTGGCCTGTTGGGAACTGGTCCGCACAAGCGGGTGAACATGTAAGTGTTGCGGCCTGTCGCCCACCAGCCCCTCCACCAGCCAAATCAGAGGAGGAGGAGGTGTGGGAGTCAAGGTCGGCATCAAGGCAACCAGAGAGCTCCGAGGGGGAAGAGACAGAGACAGAGACGGAGCCTGGACTGTCTGTCAGCCCTCAGATGGAGAGTCAACAGCCCCCAGAAATCACAAAATCATCCCCTCTCACCCCAACTCCGGTCCGTGGAGCTGGAAAGGTTCGGGACCGCTGGGATAAATAACACCCAAGCACGATTGATTTATTTATTAAACTTAGGTGCCAAAGGCGACCCTAGGTGACCCTTTGCTCTTGCCAAGCTTGCTACTGGTCAGCTCCATTTTCCAAAACCTTGCTAGTCTGTTTTTTCCCCCCCCCTCCTAGGGATGAGTTCCCCTGATTTTGATAACCAGACCTTGGCGGTGCTGCGTGGACGGATGGTGCGCTATCTGATGCGCTCCCGGGAGGTGAGTTCTGTCTTTCATTCAGCCGTGCCCAAAACTAAGGAGGTGAACTCCTTATTGCCAGCTTGGATCATGGAGAGGAAGTTGAATCATTTTTCAACAATGCAAATCAAGCACCACAATCAAGCTGCATTTGATTTTGAGGTACATGGCGTATTTGTGTATTTGAAAGGTCGAAGACTCTGGGCTATTTCAGTGAGAACATTTTGATAGAAGAACAGTTTTTAATTCAAGAGATACTGGTATTTTTTTATTCTCTTTCCAGACAGTGGAAGGTAACACTGTACTGGCACTGGAGTGGAGAATGAATATTGGTTTCTGATTTCCATTACCTTTTCTGTTACTCCATTAGTATCTATGTAATTTACTTTGTGACAAAATGACAACCTGAGAACCCATGTTAAAGTGTAATTTTCAATCCAGTGATGAACTTCACTTCTTTTTTTCCACTTATCTTTGCTTGCCTCCATGCCATCATGTGGTCTTTTAGAAAAGTCAGTATTTGCAAAATCAAAAACAATGTACTGTGTCAGTTCACCTGATTCATTTTGATCGCTGAAGCCGGCAAAACCCTGACTGCTTTGATATGCAAAGTGAATTCTTTATCTAATTTCCTTTTCTAGATCACGCTTGGCAGAGCCACCAAAGACAATCAGATTGATGTAGATCTGGCACTGGAAGGCCCTGCTTGGAAAATCTCCCGCAAACAAGGTACCGGAAGTGATTCTTGCCTCTGAATTACTGAGAAAAAAAGATACTTTGTTGGGCAAGAGGTGTACAGCCATGGTTAAGAAAGGATTACTATGAGGAACCAGATCCCAGAGTATTGTTTCTGGTTCCTGATACACTGGCTTCACAGTATGAGATGCCTGAGATTTTTTTTTTTTGGCTAGGAGAAACAACTGTTTTTAAAATGTGAAAGCAGGGCAAAAGTAAGATGCTGTTTGTTATTCTAATGACCCTATGAAATCTTTCAGGCATTAGGTGAAATTCTATGGACCTTAGCCAGCTCTGTGGTTTTTCTCATATATTTACTATCAGCATGTAAAAAGTACATACAGGTAGTCCTCGATTTACAACTAATTGAGCATGGAATTGCCGTTGTAAGTTGAGGCATGACTTGAGCTGATTTTTTGGGGGGGCAGTTGTTAAGCGAATGCCCTAGTCATTAAGTGAACACCGTGACTAAGCAAATCGGTTTAATTCAATGGGCATTTTTTTGTCAGAAACTGGAAGTAAAACGTTACAAACTGGCAACGGCATCAAAAACCGCAGTCACATGACCACGGGATGCTACAGAAAGGCCAGGAAGGTGAGCCGATTGCCAAGAGCCCAAAATGCAATCACATGACTGTGGGTGGGTGGGCGGGTACGTGGGTGTGCATCCGTCGTAACGTTGAAATCGGGTCGTAAGTAGCTTTTGAGAAAGTGGGGTGTTATAACTCTGAAAGTCAAGGACTACCTGTATTCAGTGGCCATTCATCAGGCTGCACAGTTTGAGAACCTTCTCTGGGTGGGAGATCGACTCTTTAACTTTTGAAGATAACCGTTCCTCAAGAAAGGTCAACATGTTCTTTAAAGGCAGTGGCTGGCATGGTGGCCGTGGCCTAAATTCATGTGGCTTAGGACCCAGTGACATTCCGTTGCGGCTTCGTTCTCTTCCTCCTGGGAATGTCCAAGTCACTGTAATCTCTTCCTAAATACACACAGGTGTCATCAAGCTGAAGAACAACGGGGACTTTTTCTTGGCCAACGAAGGCCGACGGCCCATTTATGTTGATGGACGGCCAGTGCTTTGTGGCAGCAAGTGGAAACTCAGCAACAACTCCGTGGTTGAGGTGAGAAGGGCTGGCTGTGCTTCAGAGCAGAAAGAGTTTGACTTAGATATTGCCTTATATTCTTATTCTAGTTGTGTTTTCTTTTTAGAGGATGGGAAGACTGGGAATTTAGAGCTCAGATTAAATTAAAATAAACATTTCTTACTAATTGATGCTGAAACTCTCATTTTTATTCTTGTGTTATTTTTAAATTTGGTTTTGTGGACTTAACTATACTAAAGCACGGAGAACTTTAAATTGGCTACTGTTCTGCTTTATCTGTGTATTTTTTAAACATTGAACTGCTTACCGTGTTTCCCCAAAAATAAGACCCTGCCTTATATTTTTTTGAACCCTGAAATAAGTGCTTGGCCTTATTGCCATGCGCTCAAAAGCCCAATTGGGCTTATTATCAGGGGATATCTTATGTTGGGGGAAATGGTAGAATTTCTTGAAGTGCCCAGAATATAAATATTGCTGTAAATTTAGTAATAATAGCCAGGGCAAATTACCAGTGGGCCTACACTACGGTGACAGTCTATCTGCATGGACTCAGTTGAGCCCAGATGCTGTCAGCTTTCATGAGTGTGGCACCTTCAGAGGGATTGGGATTGCAGCTCTCCAATGGGGAGGCTGCCTTAAATGGAGGGCTGGCTCATAATAAGAGCCTGGCCAGGAAGGAAGACACGTAAGTCACTTTAGCTCAAGAACCTTCTAGTTAGCTGCCATTGCAGATCTCCACACTGGTAGAAAAACGTCTCAAGGTGGCTCATGTCTTAATTGGGTGCGAAAGCAGAATATATGTGAACAAACTGATTTAATTCTCTTCTCCCTCCCTTGCTCTTTTTCCAGATTGCCAGCTTGCGCTTTGTTTTCCTCATTAACCAAGATCTGATTGCTCTTATCAAGGCAGAAGCTGCCAAAATTGCCCAGCCCTGAGGCTTGGATCAAACCAAAGGAACCCCCCCTGTTGCCGCCCCTCCTTCCTCCAGCAGGGACTGCTATTTTCTTTGCTGCTTGATGCAGCTTCCTCCGGTTTGCCTCCTTTGAGGTTAGGATACAAAGCAATCCTGGGTCTCTCTCTCTCTTTTTTTTTAAAGCATAGAGAAACTCTGTTTCGTGCATGCACACACACAGCCACCGGAGAGAGAAGGGGTGGGTGGAGGTAGAGAGACTCGGGCTTAAACACAGCCCTTTGGCTAACAGAAGCCCTTTGCTGAGTATCCTGGGCTGTGTGAGAAACGGCTAACTGCTTCTACCGACTCTTGTGCTTCACTCTCTTTGGGACAGAGTGACGAAATTTTTCAGGACTGGATGTGGGGAGAGCCAATGTCAAGTTAATATAAGAGTTATTGGTCCTCTCGTTCTGCACTGTGTTAGTGCCATTTCTAGATGTCAGTTTTTCAGGTATCCACTAGAATCTCAGTTCCTTGGGTATGAAAAAAAGGAACGATTTATTCCATATAAGGTTGGTTTTAAAAATAGAGGTCCATCTGTTCCTATCTGTTTACGTGGTACAATATTACTATTTAACAGGGGTGTTGACAGACTAATGAGCTATTTTAGATTTTGGCACTTGCCTCCTAAGCGCAAGCACATCCTTGCCTGTAAGTAACTGTATGGTAGAATAAGTTTACCAGAGTGTTGTCAGTCATAGTTTGATTGTTTGGGATTTTAAAAAGCAATGGCAAAAATGGAAGTAAACCTAATTATTTAAAATGCAGCTTTTGCCTTGCTAGCTTTTAAAAAAAATATCTAACTTTTGTCTCAATTAAAATTTCTGGTGCAACAGTGCTGACTGGCTAGTGGCCTCCGTTGAACTGGCAGTGAAGTTCATTGCAGAATCTCCTTTTCCGTATATTTTACAACTGAAGTTTGTGGTTTTCATTTAACTGTTGGTAGTGGTTCTACATACCATGATTTAGAATGGGAAAGGTCACTCACGAGCCTCATAAGGACAACATCTGAGCAACAGCAGTTCATAAATTAAACAGTCAGCGTTCAAAACATACTTTTTATTTTATAAAAAGGGTGTCCAGCATCACTCTTACACAGGGCTGGGCAAAGTCTTGGACCTGCCTTCCCATTCAAAAAATTACATGCTCCGAGGGAGTGTCCACTCCAAATCCACTCGCTATCCCCACAGCAATGCCTAACAATCCAGCTGCCTGAAGGAAGAGTATCGAAAATTGAATCTTGTACAAATATGGGTACGTTTGCATATTTCAAGCTGTGACGCATGGATGTATTCCCTAGCCCATATAACCACTCAGATGACCCAGGTTTTGGCTTTTGATAGCAGAGACTCTTTCAGCAGCTTGCAGTTTTCTGTTTTTTCCGAGGCAAAAGGGGCCTTACTGTTCCATCGTGTTTCGTGGCGTTTGCTGTCTTCTGTCTCCATCGTGACAACAATTGCAACTCTCTCTCAACCTTGGAAGAGCTGATTGTAACCTTTCTCTGTTGTGTTTTCTGTCCCCTAACGTGGGAGAGCATCCAGTCCCATAAAACAAGGGCTAATCCTTGATATTCCCAGGATAGAAAAAATCCCAGTGCCTGATCTTTATGTAATCAGTTGTGCTCAGCACACTCATATCCCCGTCCCTTCTTCCTCTATCCAGCAGGGCCCACTGGAGGTAGAACCATCATCCCCAGCACCAATCAGCACCATCTCAAGGCTGGAGGAATCACAGTCTTGAGTCCTAGAAGGTTTGGTTTCGGGAGAGCTTCTATGGTACGCTGGATCTGTGGCGGAGCAAGCTTGGGGCAGAGAGCTCTCTCTTTGGCTCAGGTTTGGCATTGGAGTGTTGTTCCCTTGGTCCTTGGGGCCATGACCAGAGGGTGAAAGCACTCCCGCCTCAGAATCCCTTGCTCGGCGTCCCAGGGTCCAAAATGTGCCAGGCCAGGGTGAGCTCTGCCCAGCTGGAGGGGCCCACATCCACTGAACTTTGCCACAGGCTCCATTAGGGCATGGTGCTGGCGGTGGACTATGGGAGCAGAAAGCTGGTGAAAGTTCTGTGTCAACCCGGAGGGGGCTCAGCAGAGGCGTCGTAGGAGCATCTGGATGGGGGAAAGGCCCACAGGCAGAAGGGTCGGCTCGCTGCTGGGCTGATGTCTGGGAGAGAAGGAAGAGCTGGACAGCCTGGCGCAGAGAGTACAGGCCTTCCCGCATTTGCTGAACTTGCCCGGAGAGCTCAGCCACCTGGGAAATGATGCAAGGGAAATGAGGTCATTGGCTTGCCTTTCTTCTTAGACTGGAGCCCTCCCTGCTTACAAAATCGCTTCGTAACTACTGCATTGCATAAAATCTTTCCTAGGGGTGAGGTAACTTTTGGCAGTAGATCAGTCGGTTTCTGGAAACTCCGGAAACCAGTTGGGAAAAAAAAGGAGGAATGTGTATACTTTTTCTCACTCCCATTTTTGGCCACTGAACGGTCTGATTTTGGATCACCCAGAACGATAGTGATAGCATGAACACACACTCTTCAAACACTTTGAGCTATGATATGGCAGAAGAGAAAGTAAAAGCTCTTGTTTGCTCAGATGAGAGTCCTATCTAGGTTTCCCTAATTAGAGAAGATGGTAGGACTGCTGCTTCTACAAAGAATGCTGGGTGAAAGCATCTCTTTCAGTCAGGCTTCAAAGGGGATTGAAACTGTCCTGGATGGTTTTGGCTGAAGATGCTTTTATTGGAACCAAGCTGGGATTTGCAGGGGTTGGGAATGGGAAGCACTGTTTGGGCTTGATCCTGGGGTTCCAGTCTGATAATGGCAGTGGGGGAGAGCAGTTGAGTTCATAGGCATTCTGTGTGATGTAGGACTCGGTCCTACATAAAACTGCAGGTTGGTTTGGACTGAGGTATCATAACAATTATACATCCCTCCCTCCTAGATGTGGTAGATGGGTGGGAATTAATTCAAAAGTAATTCCAAGCAAGACAGTTGCTTTTTGTTCAGAAGCCATGAGGTTTTGTGGTCACCCTTAATCTGACTAGAGATGGAAAGCAGATCTGCAATTGTCTCTGGAGATTCTCAGTCATCCAGGTCATGGTTGTCCCAAAGGTGCTTTTTTTCGAAAGGCCACTGGACACTCTGTTTTTCCTTGAAGATAGTTTTCCTCTTCAGTTCAGAACCGAAGAAGCTTCATGGATGAGGAGCGAAACATCTTCAAGGAAGAACAAAGAAAGTCCAGTGGCCTTTTGAAAAAGCACCTTTGGGACAGATCTGCAATTTGTGGCTTCTGATATATGACTTTCTGCTCAATCAGCAGCAGGGACACTTTTGCCCAACTTGGAGCTGTCTTTGAAGGCTTCCCAGAAGCCAGGCCCTCTCTACAAGCATGTGGCAGAAGTGCATTGGTTGCCACTAATTTTCCGAGTATAAATCAAAGTGCTGTTTTTGACCAATTAAGCTCTGTAAGATTTGAGCCCATGTTTCTCTACAAGGCTGCCTTGTGTCCATGTACAACAGGCCTACCCCACAATCAACTCAGGGAGCGATGCCTGAAGGGAAGGGAGGGCTTGGAAGCAAGTTTTTTTCTATGATGACCTTGTCATTCAGGAATACTCTAGCTCCAAAGGCCAGATCGCCTTCATTCTTAGAAATTAGGAAAATAGCAAACAAGCCATTTTGTCAAGTCGTGAGGGGAGGGATTTGGGATGCTCATTACATTTAAAAATCTGGTTTTAGGTTTTCAAAGAGGATGAATATCGTAGTTTTTATTTAAGCTAACTGGACTACGTGAAAATAGGTACGAGATAAATTATACAAGTAAGATTACTCCGTCAGTTGCACCCAAAGAGCCTAGTACCTTTCCTTTGGTACTCAAGGCAAATCATGAGTTTGTGTTTTCAGAAGATCATTTAAATATACTATTCTCTGTAGAGAATATTTTCTAGACTAGTGTTTTGGATTTCCAAGGATAGCCTGCACATATGTAGTCTGCTTCCCTCCTGAACAAAAATCAAGGAAGCTCAACGTAAACCTCTTTCTAAAGCAGGGTTGTCTAACCTTGGTGACTTTAAGACCGTGGACTTCAACTCCCAGAATTCCCCAGCCAGCATTGCTGGCTGGGGAATTCTGGGAGTTGAAGTCCACAAGGCTGTCTCTGTACAAGCCTGTTATTTTAAAGCAGGCTGCTCATGGCAGGCAGACACATGTCCTTAACTTATTAGATGTCAAGTGTGGTAGAACAATGCTATCAAAGGTACAAACTGACTCTTTGAGTTAAGAAAAGCCTTACCGCTTGGCGCAGTTTCTCAATGGTGTCCGCGCCAGATAACTCAGGAGGGATAGTGAGCAGGCCGCTATCTGGAAGAGGAAAAAGGGACCGAGCTGATGAAGGCCACAAATGCAGCCTCCAAGTGCTCTGTTTCTGATCAACCCCTTCATGACCCCTTCCCCACATAATGCAGAATATTACCTGTACCAGGTGAAGGGCTGCTGTAATCTGGTCCTGATGGGCCAAGGCGGAAATTGAAAATAGGTTTGTCTGAACTGGACCCATCCTCAATTCCATCTACAACTCTTTTAGAGAAGAAGGGGTAGAAAATCAGTAAGCATTTCAGGAAAGAGAGGCACGGAGAGAAACTTGCATACCTGTGCTTCAGCATCTAAAAAAGATTAAAGTCATGGCAACTGGATCAAAGTTAGTTAATCTTGACATGTTTCGTTACTCATCCCAGTCAAAAGACAAAATTTAGTTAGGCAGAGAGTCAGAGTGTCGTTGGAATATACCAAATCTTGATTAAAAATTTAAAGATTAAAAAACACCACTATACGAAAATCCCAAATTGGCTATCGACAATGGAGGCAATGACACACCCAAACACAATAAACCTCAGTAAAATGGTAAGATACTCAGAAATTTTAGACGAGAAAGAATTAAAATCAGTGCAAACATTGAAAACACAAGGAATAAATATAGAATGGTGGCCCTACCTACAAATCAAAACAAGACTAAAAAAGGATCAAGAACAATTTGGCATATATGAAAAACATTGGAGTTGGATAAAATTTTATTAGGAACAGAAGGAAAAATGATTACAAAATTATATAAATTTCTATAAGATATAAAATGGAGGAGTAAGTTGTAAAAGAAACTATGATTAGTTGGGGAAGGAATTTCGGCCACAGCATAGAATTAGAACAGTGGGACAAACTATGGTAAAGGAACTACAAACTCACAACAGCAGTTGCCTACAAAGAAAACCTCTATAAAATGTTTTATAGGTGGCATTTGCCACCAGCGAGATTGGCCAAGATGTATCCCAATTTATCACCCAATTGTTGGAGATGCAACCATAAATCCGGAACATTCTACCATGTGGTGGACATGCCCCATCACAAGGAAGTATTGGTGTCAAATTCAAAAATGGTTGGAAGAAATTACATAGCAAAAAATAGATTTGAAACCTGAATTGTTTTTATTAGGAATATTGGACCCGAAAATGAACAAAAACCTTCAATACATTATATTGCACATACTTACCGCAGCAAGAATCACATTCCCAAAAAATTGGAAACAAAAAAATGTACCCTCAGACAAAACAGTAATTAGGAAAATTCTAGAATGTGCAGAGATGGATAAAATGACTATGGAGTTGAAAAAGAGAGGATTTGGAATATTATGAAATATGGAATAAAATGTACAGTTGGCTCAAAAATAGAAATCAGAACAAGAAATGTTTAACTTACTATTGATGAAACTTAAAGTAACTGAACAACATTAAATAAAGAGATGTAAATATAAACAAATATAAATGTAGATAAGAACAAAGAATATTATAATGTGTGTGTGTATATGTTGGAGTAATGCGATTATGCTACTATTGAGTAGTAAGTAGAAATGACAGAATAGAGTACTACAAAAGCAAAATACATAAATCGATATGAAATGCTGTAATTTTTTTAAAAATTTGATTTATATGCCGCCCTTCTCCAGAGACTCAGGGCGGCTTACAATACAAAATTACCAGTAATGTTATGTAATGTTCAATACGTTATGTCTTTACATGTTTTGTTTTTATATATGCGTGATTGATTTTTGTGTTGTTTTTGAAGACAAACTGATTTAATAAAAATTTGTTTTAAAAAAAAGGAATATACCAAATCTTGCCACACCAAATGAAGAAGTTACTTGGATGAGTAACGAAATGTCTCGGATTAACAAACTTTGGTCCAGTTGCCAATTTGATTTTAACCTTTTAAAGATACTTTTGATACTGGATGATTGAGTCTTCATTGACATACTGTGCTTCAACAGTAACCTCTGACACTCAACATGGGGAAAGGCATTTCGATGGGGCCTTGTAGTTGGGCCCCCATTCCCAAAGCTGGCCTGCACCTCCTTTCCATCCTGTGATCTTACCTGGGGCTGAGATCTGGGGGACCGCTGCAGGGCACGCTGTGCAGCCGCAATGCTGTGGGACGTGAGGATGTTTCGGAGGCCACGTGGCGTGGCATTCCTGACCGTGAGGGCAGGTGGCTGTGGGCCCCTGAGGACTTAGGGAGCAAGGGGCTGGCAGGCTCATCCTCTATCTGTGTAGGCAGGCAGGGCATTCTGCGGCGTGGAGGAAATGAAATCTCTGCGTCCTTCACCACCGAAAGCAAAGTGGCAGGTTCCCGGCTGCTTGGAGATGGTGACTCTGCCTGTGGTGCAAGGAGACAGTGAAAGAACCCTTGCCTTTCCCATTACAGCTGCCTTTCTCTCTAGAATCTGAAAAGGACTATCCAAATGTGTAAACTATATTCCTCTCATTGGATTCTCCCTCTCATTGGTAAATGAGTCTTATTGCCAGATCCTTTCCCCACTCCCCAATCTTGGGGATTTTTTTTTAGAAACGATTACTGTAAGACAAGGGTCCTCAAACTTTTTAAACAGGGGGCCAATTCACGGTCCCAGGGGGATGGGGGGCAGACCGGCTGGTTGGTCATGTGACTGGGTAGGTGTAGCCAATTTAGCAGTCCATTAAACAATACAGACAAATTTAATTTGTTATGCTCCTGGGGGTGGAAAGGTGGTTAGTGAAGGGATGTGACTGCCTTGGGGTGTGCGTGAGGGACTTCTGTGTGTGTGTGTGTGTGTGTGTGTGTGTGTGTGTGTGTGTGCCTCCCTCCCTCTCTGGAGGCCAAGGAGGCCAAAAACAGGACATGTGGAGGCCTCGGGAGGCCAAAAACTGGCCCGTTTTTGGTGTCCCGAGGCCTCTGCATGTCCTGTTTTTGGCCTCCTAAAGGCAGGGGGGCTGGTGGGTAGGTGGGGTGATGTGGGTGGGGCAGCCTCATGGTCCCACGCGGGCTGGATTAATGGCTTCAGCGGGTCGTATCCAGTAACAGTTCAGAATCCACTTGATTTTTTATTTTTTATTTTTTGGTCTAAGGGCTGGTTCGAATCTGGAATCATTTGTATATATATTAGGAATTAGCCGCCTCAGCGGGATGTCCTGTACAAGCTATTCATGACTGTCAAAGATTTCTGAACTAAGGTGGGATACAATTCAAACTGATGCATTGAAGTAGCTGGAAAGGTATGGAAGCCCAGTTTTATCACCAGTTTTCCCAAGTCTAGCTACGTAAGATTTTGGATTGGTCCGTAGATTTACCCCAAATTTTCTTATTGACCTTGAGTGACTCCGGAGGATATACTGAAGACCTACGCAGCTGTATAGCTACTCCTTTCTTTCTAATGGCAAGTTGGAAGCCCAAGAAAAGCATGCTACACACAGTTATTCTCCTCTAGCTTCCTTTCGCCTTTGTGGGTTCTATGTTGGCTCTGTGCAGGTATATATAGCAATAGCACCTAGACTTATATACCGCTTCACAGTGCTTTACAGCCCTCTCTAACCGGCTTACAGAGTCAGCCTATTGCCCCCAACAATCTGGGTCCTCATTTTACCCATTTCAGAAGGATGGAAGGCTGAGTCAACCTTGAGCCTGGTGAGAGTTGAACTGCCAAATTGCAGGCAGTCGGTAGTCAGCAGAAGTAGCCTGCGCCACCGTGGCTCAGTGGTTACAGTCTTTTACATATTACAGTCTTTTACTAATTTCAAGTAAACCGACTCCTTTTTTTGATTTGTCTCTTTTTCTCCCAGATTGCATTTTGTAATTGGATTGGATATACAACATATAGTATTAGAGTGCCAAAATAGAGCACTCTATAATGGAGACTTTGCTGATTTCCTGACTGTGACAAATGAAGCAAACAATTTTATCTGTAATCCAGACATATGTTTATAACATTTTATATTTTGTATTTTCATCTCTTTGTGTTTTTTATTGAAATGTGATGTGGATGTGCCATATGATAAAATAATAATTTGTAATTGGCTTTACCTCCCAGAGCCCTGGCACAATAACTGAATGAATCACTGCTGCACCCAGAATGTGGCAGTGGCAATTGTTATCCAATAATAACAAAGACTTGTCTATCACCCTGCTCCACTCACCTGGAACACACTGCCTCCACCTAGGTTGTAGCTGAGTTCACAAGGAAGTTCGCGGCGGAATTTGCTGGCAAATTCTGGGTAGAGCTCCAGGCTAGCCAGCAGGCCAGACAAACTCAGGCACTGCAGGTCGCAATAGGTGAGGCCCCGCACGTCTGCATTGGCCTGGACCCCCGGTTCCTTGGATGAGATGTGGCAACCAATCAGGTCTCCCTTCCCTGCAAGGAAAAGAGCTAAAGGTGAATCCTTCATCAAGTGGAACAAAATGGAAGCCCTTTCAGACTCTTGTTCTGAAAAGAGGCTCACTGAAAACCCCAAATTGAAAGCAGCATTGGGATGAGCAGGATGGGATAGAAAAAGAAAGCAGAGCAGAGCACTTGGAAAGAGTTCATTTAAAAAAGCAGTAATAAAAGGCAAAAACATTTCAAGTCTTATTGCATGGGGGTGGAGGGGAAACAGCATGCCAAAATGAAAGTTCAGGCCTTTATTCCCATCTTATTCTGGATATAGTAACCTTTTTCTCTCTGCAAATCTTCAGAACGTGAGCGTTTAGAACTTATCCCATTACACCTGGATTCACACACCATATTTCAAGTCTAGGTTAAACGGGCTTGGATAATTCCTGGTTCGTTGTGTCATGGGAATTGCCATTGTTTTAACTGCTATGAAAAACAGGCTGTAAACTGGGATATGGTTTATTACTCTGGGCACACCAAGATGTGGGGACACCATGACCGTGTTGTGTTCACCAAACTTGAGGCTGCAGGAGTTTTCAAGTCCAGCCAACTTTTTGAAATTTCCCAGTCTCCCAGACTTACAACATGGGAAGGGGAAAGGGCAAGGACCAAAGGGGAAGCAGGCATTACCTAGGATGGCAAGCACGGTTCCATCTTTCAACACCTCCATGGAGCCTGAGCAGATGAGATACAGAGCCTGGAGCGCATCTCCCTGCCGGATCAGGTATTCCCCCGGTGTGCAGAAAGAAGTCCGGACACTGAGTGAAAGGGAACGCCGGCAGCCCCGGCTTGCCCCCTCAAAGAGGGGCAGCTGGAGCAGTTCCTTGTGAAGGTGCAGGGCAATATCGGCACGCAGCTCATCCGGGAGGCTATGGAGCAACTGGTGAGAAGGAAGACACAGCACCAGGGTTAGAAGGTCTCCCTTTCCTTGGGAGACTGGGGAGGCTGCCTTTGTCCGGGCTGGTATAAGGACTCCTGGGGGTTGGACTAGAAGACCTCCAAAGTCCCTTCCAGCCCTATGATTCTGTGAGGTTATTCAATGCTGGAAAAAAAGAATTGATTGGAAATAAGGTTGAAGGAGCTGCCCTCAAGATAACTAGCAAAGGGGCTTCTCAAACAAGATGGCCGTCTTCCATAATTTCTAATGCCCTCAGTTTACACAACCACTCTTGACTCCAAAACTTCATAGCCTTTAGAACTCGACTCCAAAAAAGGCTTCACTGACTGATGGTCATATTTTAAAAGGCTACTAGATATTTTTGGTGAACGGAAGCGTTGGTGGCGAGAGCTGGAGTCGGCTGTATCAAACTCCCCTGTCATTTTTAAGGTCTGTCATTGTCTCCAAAAGATAAAATAAATTTCTAGAAACATTTCTGAGCTTTGTGGAGGAATAGTGAAATACTGATGTAAAATGAACTTGCTGTTTCATTCCACCTTGAACAGCTAGAAGGATGTAAATGTTTTAGCTGGCACCTAGAACAAGTGTAGAATTGGCTTTGGGCAGCGAATCCAGCACCCAAAGGAATGTCAATTTGGTTAGCAATAGAATTTGGCTTCTAATTTTTATTACAACAAGAACAAGTTCTCATCACCTAGAGGGGAGGCTGAAAAACCATCCATTGCTCAGGTCAGCTTATCCATTAGCCAGTCCAGCAGAAACATTATAGAAACATATGGGCCAAGCTTTCAGAAGGAAGCATTGCTTTATTTCAATCATTTGCCCAGCTGTTTCTATACAATATTTTCATTTTTCCACCATTTACTGTTTAGTGATCACATATCCCTGAGATGGCTAGACAGAATGTTTTTGCTTACTTGAAGCTAAGCCAGGTTTTGTTCTCCATGGATCTTCCCCATCCCAAGCCCCAGTTCTGATGGGCTGAGTCCATTCATGAAAATACAGATAGTCCTTGACTTATAATCACAATTGGGACCAGCATTTCTGCTGGTAAGTGACTCGCACCCGATTTTGTGAGCTTTTTTGGCCAGGTCATTAAGTAAGCCATTGCAGTGGTTAAGTGAATCATATGGTTGTTAAGCAAATCCAGCTCCCCCCCCCCCCCGGTTTTGCTTGTGGGAAGTCATCTGAGACAGTTGCAAATCGCGATTCTGGGATGGTGCAAACTTTGTAAATACATGCTGGTTGCCAATTGACTGAATTTTGGTCATGTGACAATGGGGATCATGTGAGCATGGTTGTTAAGTGCAAAGCTTGGTTGTAAGTCGCTTTTTTTTCTGTGTTGTAATTTTGAACTGTCACTAAATGAATGATTGTTAAATCGAGGACTACCTATATAACAACAGAGTGAGGAATAGAGACCAGAAGATTGCAGTTAAGGCAATTGTGTACAGGCCAAGACGAGTTTCAGTTAAATGGAAGAGGAGCACCCACCTTTGTTAACAGTCTGTACCAGTGATGAAACCCAAATTTTTTTACTACCGGTTCTGTGGACGTGGCTTGGTGGGCATGACAGCGGAAGGATACTACAAAATCCCCATTCCTCGGGGAAGGCTATTGCAAAATCTTCATTCCCACCCCACTCTGGGGCCAGCCAGAGGTGGTATTTGCTGGTTGTCCGAACTACTCAAAATTTCCACTACTGGTTCTCTAGAACCTGTCAGAACCAGCTGGATTTCACCCCTGGTCTGTACTATCAATACTCTGCTTTCCTGTTCTGCTTCCTTTCTCCTACTGGCTGAGCTACCCACCTCTTTCAATTCCATAGCTAAGACAATGTGGCTCATTTGTCAACCTCTTGATCTTTCCCTCTCCTCTTCCTCCAAGAACTTCAAGGTAATTTCCCAGCCATTGACCAGCTATTGACCTTCACAATAATTCTGGGAAGGCTGCTTAAGGGCAAGATGGGTGGGGAGAAAGAAATTGGCCTAGAGCTCCCCTGTGATTTACATAGCACATAATCAATAGCTTTGACAGAATGGCTGAAGCTCTACACTTCCTATTTGGAAGGCATGATGCACACAATTTGGTCACTCCAGTGGTAGGTTACTACCGATTCGCCCCGGGGTCAGGCGAACCGGTAGCGGTGGCAGCAGGAGGCTCCACCCACCCACAAGCAAACCAGTAGCAATGGGTTTTGAAAGCGGTCCCTGGGCCACTCAACTTTTCTCTGCTCTGAGTATGCCCCAAATGCATTGGGCTACAACTCTGGTCACATACTAGCATACCCATCAGTTTTGCTTAGCTAGGAATGATGGGAATTGTAATCCAATGCATCAAGCAGGCCATCTAGTTCCTCCCCAGCTGCTCTCTTAGAAGAGTCAGGTAGCTCTGGGTAGAATCTGCTACCTCAGGGGTCTCCAACCATGGCAACTTTAAGACCTGTGGACTTTAACTCCCAGAATTCCTCAGCCAGCTTTGCTGGCTGAGGAATTCTGGGAGTTGAAGTCTACAGGTCTTAAAGTTGCCAAGGTTGGAGACCCCTGCTCTGCCTTGTCCACTTTTCCTGCCCAACCCTTGCCCTCACCAGGGTTGGATCTCACCTCCCGCGTATCAATCCCATTGCTGGCACTCCAGGTGGCTTGGAAGTATTCCAGCATGCGCTGCTTCAACGGCGGAGGGATCCGATGGATACGGATGTAGTCGCGCAGGTCACGTGTACGGCTGTGATAGAGGAAGCGTCGAGCATACATGCGTTGAATGATGGCCGTTACGTTGCCGAAGACAACAGCATGCATCAGTGCTGGGAATGGAGGAGAAAGAGAACAGATCAAGGCTAGTCTGGCTGAGACGGCCAAGGTGGTGGTGAGCACCAGAAACACCTCCTGGTTTTGTGGGGCCAGTAATGCCAATGATGCCTCCGAATAGGAGGAACAGGACAAACTTCATGAGCAAATTGAAAAGAATGAAGAAAATGTTGGGACTAAAAGTTTTGGACATAAACTTTATCTAGGTAGGAGAACAATGGAGCAATAACTGAGTTAGAATGGAACAGACTCTTAATACAGATTCAAGAGGCAGATCAAGTTTTGGGATATTCACTTTATATGAATAGTTTTAAGCATGTTTATAAAAAAAATAGCCAAGGGCAGTGGTAGGTTTCAAATTTTTTTACTACTGGTTCTGTGGGCGTGGCTTGCAATTGGGCATGGCGTGGTGGGCGTGGCAGGGGAAGGATACTGTAAAATCTCCATTCCCACCCCACTCCAGGGGAAAGTTACTGCAAAATCCCCATTTCCTCCCGATCAGCTGGGACTCGGGAGGCAGAGAATAGATGGGGGCGGGGCTAGTCAGAATGTTTACTACCGGTTCTCCGAACTACTCAAAATTTCCGCTACCGGTTCTCCAGAACTGGTCAGAACCTGCTGAAACCCACTTGTGGCCAAGGGAGAGGTCCTCTGACCTGGCCTGCTCCTTCTTAGGATAGTTTTCTATCTGGCAAGGTGTTTTGGGGTTTTTTTGTAGAAGAGATTATTTCAATTAGGTTCTTCTTCATCTACATGACACAGGACAGATAGTCCTTGACTTACAGTTATAATCAGGACCAGAATTTCCATTGCTAAACCCAATTTTACAAAACCTTTTTTTTTTTTGGGACAAATTATTTCTGTAGTTAAATGACTCATGTTCTCGTTAAGTAAATCCAACTTCCCTCATTAACTTTGTCAGAAGCTAGGTGGAAACATCGCAAATGGTGATTACACAACTCCGGGACGCTGCAACTGTCATCCTACATACCAGTCACCAACTGTGGCCAGATTTTGATCATGTGACCATGAGTATGTTGCTACAGTCGTGAGTGCAAGGACTGGTCATCAGTTATTTTTCCCCCCCCACTGCTGTTGTAACTTCGAACGGTTGCTAAATGAATAGTTGTAAGTCGAGGATTACCCATCATCCAATTCATAACTTTTATTATCTCATTCTATGGATATGTTTCTGCATGTCCTGGCCTAAGATGAAATTGCTTATTTGAGTGGTCAGTTTATTATTTATTATGTTTCTGCCTCTTTCTCCAAAAAACACTATCCTAAAAAAGCCTGTTCTCTAACATACAGACTCTTGCCCAGGGGTGAAATGTAAAATTTGTTACTACCGGTTCTGTGGGCATGGCTTGGTGGTGGTGGTGGTGGAGGGTGTTATGTGATTGGGTAGGCGTGGCCAACTTTTTTTTTTTAAACTTTTCAAAGCATTTTTTCTAATGCTTTGAAAAGCCTCTGCCGATTAGGCAACTAAGCTGGGATCATCAGAGACCTTTCAAAGCATTTTTTTTACCACCTCTTCAGCCAAGAGGTTGCAGAAAAAAAATGCTTTGAAAAGCCTCTGACTGTCCCAGCTGAGCTGTGCGATCATCAGAGGCTTTTTTTTTAACTTTTAAAAGCATTTTTTCGTCAGAAGAGGTTGTAGAAAAAATGCTTTTAAAAGTAAAAAAAAAAAGCCTCTGATGATCGTGTAGCTCAGCTTAGCATGGGGGGGGGGGCGTGCAGGGATTTTTGCTACCAGTTCTCCGAACCACCCACCGCCATCGCTACCGGATCGGGTGATCCGGTCCATACCGGGAGCATTTCACCCCTGCCCTTGCCCCATAACTGTAGTTGTGGCTGTAATCCCACTATTCTGCAATTAAATCACAAACTAACAAACTAATCTTTCCCAATCTTGCTATCTCTAGCTGACTTGGACCTACAAACATGGCAGCCAAGAATCTGGGGAGCTGAGAATCTGGGGAACATCCAGAGAATATCCAGGTGGAAGAAGCAGCACAAAAACTGAATCAGAAAAAGAATTCCAGGTGGTACTTTCATTGCAACCAATGAATGGGCAGGGAAGCAGGCCTCTCCTTATGTTGACAAGTCATCGTCTTTTCCCCCTTTCAGTAAACCTTGCTGAAGGTTAGCCACAGAGCATATGAACAAGGGGTATTCGGTGCGCCCACCCACCCCTTGGCTCTTCTTTCTTCTTGATTTCCTTAGTCTAACCATTACAAGTTAGGTCTAAATTTAAAAAAGGCAGCTTTCATTTCCCACCACTAATGTGTTCCACAATCTGAGAAGAACCGAGATCGGCCATCTGGTTTTCTTTTCTTACCATTGGAAGGAGGCTAAGGACGTAAGAACCACCTTGCTGGTTGTTGGCGATGTACCAAAATAAAACTCACAATAATAGAAGGTGCTTGGCCCGTTGTCATGAGAACTAGATTGCCCAAGAACCTGAGTTAGAAGCTAAGAGGAGGAGGAGGGGGAGGAAAGATTCTGGGGAGATCTTGCTGGTTCTCCTTCTTGATATCCCACCCAGGGGCAGAGCCCAACTCACCCCCCACCAGCATGGTGCAGATGGAGAAAATCTTCTCTGAGTCGGTGTTTGCCGATACGTTGCCAAAGCCCACACTGGTCAGGCTGCTGAGGGCAAAGTATAAAGAGGTAATATAAGCACTGCGCAAGGAGGGTCCCCCTAAGAGTTCCCAAGTTGTGCCGTTCAGGGAGGAAGTAGTTTGGTTGGCAGGTTCTTCTTCACTACTGCTGTTCCTCTGAGCCAGGTAATAGGGAGTCTCCAGGCGTCGAGCCAGCTCCTGCAGCCAACCTGCAAAGATGGGGAAGAAGGAAGTGAAGCTAGAAGAAAACGCAGTTAAGCTCCTTCTCCTGAATACTATTCCCTCACCCTTATAGATGGGGTTTCTTTTCCAAAAACATGCCAGCTGCACACACAGCCTGTTCTGATCCAGTGTCCTGCAGAAGAACCTAAATAGTAAAGCCTTGTAGGCCAGGAGATAGAAGTTCCAGCATTGGTCCATCAGACAGCTTTGGACAACCAGGGCATGCAGGCAATTGTCTTCCTCTGCTGCTTGTCTAAAGTATCTGATCTGTCGTGTTCTATGAGGTTTCATTTGAATCTATTTTAACACTACTGTACTAAAAAAAACGGAGTACACAACCTATTAGCCTTCTAGGCATTGTTGAACCATAATTCTTGGCATCTTTCCCACTGGTCATACTGCCCAGGATGGATGGGAATCAGAGCCCAACAACTTTTAGATCAGGGGTGTCAAACTCAATTTCATTGATGGCCGCATCAGGGTTGTGTTTGACCTCGGGGGCGTGTGGGGCCAGGGTGGGTGTGGCTAGCTTGACATCACTCGTGTGGAGCCTTGAGTGCTCTGCCAGCAAAAACAGGATCCTGACCTCCATTTCCAGTTGCAACGGTCTTCTGCAACCCTCTGCCAGCAAAAACGAAGCTCACGAGGGCCGTACGTGACCCTCCTGAGCTCCGTTTTTGCTGGCAGAGGCACCGCGGGCTGTTTCCAGGGCTGCCCTGTGGGCCAGATCTAAGCACACCACAGGCAGGATTCGGCCTGCGGGCCTTGAGTTTGAGACCCCTGTTTTAGATGATCACAGTTTTTCTGGCTGGCTTTAAAGATAGCTTCTGTGGATGTGTCATATCCCTCTACAAATATAATGTCTTTCGCTGAGGGCACACATTCTCTAAGTTCATGATCGCCCACCTTTCTATAGATCAGTGGTTTTCAATTTCCCCCCCAATTATGGAACCTCTTGGCTGACAAAAAAATTAATTAATTAGTTCTCGGAATCCCTGACCAAGTGGTAAAGCTCTTGTTGATAGAAAAATAGCTGAATCTGAGTGAACTATTTTTAATCTTCACCTCTCATAGAACACACCAGGTTCTTACAAGACCCTGGGGTTCCATGGGACAGAGTTTGAAAAATCCTGGCAATGGCTGTACACATCATAAGCTTTCTTCATGCAAACTGCTCCCACCTGGAATCCATGCTTAAGCAACGTGGCACTATTTGTCCCCTGTCACTGCACACTGAAGCCAGTCATATCCACTGGCATCTAAATGAATGTTCACATGGGTGTGTCAAACTCACATCGTCATGGCGTTGTCACGTGATATATTGGGACTTTCCCCCCCCCCCTTCACTAAACTGAGTGTGGGTGTGGCGAGCGTGTGATGCATCCGGCCTGCAGCCCGCAAGTTTGACAGCCTTGACATAGGGCATTTGCTAAGGCTTCTCTCTTGCAGCCATTTATGCTATAGAGAGGGTCTTGCAGATCTAGCCAAGCAGCTGTATGCAATGTTGAAAATAAATGTAGTCAGCATAATGTTCTACTTAGAGCAGTGATGGCCAACACATTGGTTACGAGTGACATGCCATGACATTTTGGGTGACACACCAACCAGTGGTGGGTTGCCCCCGGTTCACACCGGTTCTATAGAACCGGTAGTAAAACTGGTGGGAGGCTCCGCCCACCGACCCTGACGTCATCAGAACGCTTCTGTGCATGCACAGAAGCTTCTGTGTATGCGCAGAAGAGCGTGCGCACACGAGCAAAACAAGCGTGTGCACGCGGCCCCATTGCAAACCAGTAGTAAATGTAAGTAGAACCCACCCCTGATGCCAACATTCACCCATACCCAACAACAATTATTCTTGAAAGCACATCCCATTCTCACATAATTTTCGGAGGCTGTGGAGGATGCAGAGGCTACGGGAGAGGGATGTGCTCTTGTATGTTCTCCACAGCCTCCGCAAAGTTGTGTGAGAACAGAGCCTGCTTTTCACATGGTTTTCAGAGGCCGTGGAAGAGCATACTCCGAAGCTGCTTCATGAAGGAAGGCCTGGGGTGACCCAGAGCAATTCTGGGTAGGCTGCAGAGTCCTGTCAACAGAAAGGGGACACCGTATGAAGGTTAAGTGGTGTGTGGTAGATCCTTGGGGCAATCGTGCCATTACCAAGGCTCACATAGGGTGGCTTTTTTGATAGCAGCGGTGGTGCTAGAGTTGAAGTTGAGGTCCAGACCTTGACTTCAGGCCCAGGCTCATCCCTGCTGCTGCCACGTGCCACTGTTCAGGATGGCCTAGATGAAGGGGTGGGGGGGGGGGAGATATTTTTTCCTTTTCTTCATGTGTGTGTGTGTATGTATGTATGTATGACACAGCAGCAGAGTCAAGTTAGGCATTTTCTGAATTTTTGACAAGCTGAGCCCAAAGATGTTCGCTGTCACTGATTAAGACACTGATCCAGGTACAGTATCTCTGAATTTATCCCAATCTCTAATCATTGTGTGTTTCCATTAAGCCTCAGAATAGAAGAACCGCCCCACATCAGTAAATCCTGCAGTGGTTAAAAGTGAGCTACCTCAGGGGTCTCCAACCTTGGCAACTTTAAGACTTGTGGACTTCAATTCCCAGAGTTCCTCAGCCAGCTATGGGAATTCTGGGAGTTGAAGTCCATAAATCTTAAAGTTGCCAAGGTTGGAGACCCCTGAGCTAGAGAATAGAAGTATCCTCAAACCTAATTGCTTTCAGAGATCAATGGAAGTGGGTCTGTGAAGTCTCAGGAGCTCCTCAGGACTCCTTCCCCATTCCGGTTCTCGCAGACCCCAGAGAATTTGAAAAGCCAGAAGACGAAGGGAAGCTCTCTATACAGGCCCCAAACCCAAGGTGAAATTTATCCCAATCTCTCTGCAGCTCATTCTCCCAATATCGGTCGCTTTCTCTCTCTCTCTGCTCTATGGGAGATGGTGAGCCAGAGGCAGCATTTATGAAGGATTAAAACAGCATTCCCCAATGAAATGCCATCTGGATGTGTTGGATGTCAGTTCCCGTTATTTCATCCAGGGTGCCCAAAGGGAATGGGGCAAATCAGGAATCCGTACCGTCCCAAATTGAAAGCCAAGGCACCGTATCAGAGAGAGGATGAATATAATTTGAAAGCATGGAGGAAAGAGATCCATCGCTAAACCAAAGATAAATTCAGAGAGCCTGGAGATCTCCCAGCTATCCTCATTTAAAAAAAAAAAGGCAGGGGGGGGAACCCTGCTTTACCAAGTTGCAACAGATATATCACCCTTGAGCACTGAGCCTCTTTCTCTCCACACTTCCCTGGGGATTTGGCAGCCCTATCTCAAAGCCAGTGCGGCAGTTACTTGTTAATTTGTCGCCATGCGGTCCCTAGAGTCTGCTGGAGAACGGTAATTATGGAAGAGCTCATGGTCCCCAACACGAGAGAGACTCAGCGGATTATTTCTGCCCTTGACTGGAGGTGGCCACAGCCATTCATACGTGCCTTTCTGCTTCTACTTGGCCTTACAGTGCAGCTTCCCTTGAGTTGCAACATGCAGCGGTCTGGGGAGCTCCAACTCTAATCTGGGAGAAGAAAATA
Organism: Ptyas mucosa; assembly: GCA_012654045.1. Lineage (NCBI taxonomy): Eukaryota > Metazoa > Chordata > Lepidosauria > Squamata > Colubridae > Ptyas > Ptyas mucosa. Next base: position 4,671,510 of record WNWU01000020.1, read on the forward strand.
CCCCGCTCTCAGTTGCCCCCCTCTGAGTACTACACCAAGGAAGTTAGGCCCCAGCACGCACCTATCCCGGGCACCTGGGAGGGGCTGCTCTCAACTTCCCGCTGGCCGATGAAGTACCAGACGCAGGCAACCCAGTGAGCCAGAAGGGCAAAGACGGTCATGAGCAGGGTGAGCACCACGGCGCTGTACTGGGAGTACCGATCCAGGTTGGGGAGCAGCCGTAGTAACCGCAAGAGCCTCACCGTCTTCAGCAGGTGTGCCCCAAAGTACTGGGGAAAAAGAAAAGATCAGATATGCCTACACAGCACCCTCTGGGGTCGAGGGGGAATGTTGCGATGGCAGAAGGGAAGAAACATGGCAACATCACCAGGGCCCCTAGCAGTGGTGGAATTCAATTTTTTTTACTACTGGTTCTGTGGACGTGGCTTGCCGGGTGTGGTGTGGCTTGGTGGGCATGGCAGGGGAAGGATACTGCAAAATCCCCATTCCCTCCCCACTCCAGAGGAAGGATACTGCAAAAGCTCCATTCCCTCCCCACTCCAGAGGAAGGATACTGCAAAATCTCCATTCCCACCCCACTCTGGGGCCAGCCAGAGGTGGTATTTGCCGGTTCTCCGAACTACTCAAAATTTCCGCTACTGGTTCTCCAGAACCTGTCAGAACCTGCTGGATTTCACCCCTGGCCCCTAGCCAAAGGGTACCAGGGTTGCTTTGAAGGAATACCGCTCTCTTGAATTCAATTTAATTTTAGACATCTCTGAAATACCAAACCAGCAAAAGAAAAAAGAAAAATAGAAATGTCTTCCTTCTTTTAACCTGCTAACCAAATTATTTATAGTCATTTGGGTAGTAAGTTTAAAATGCATCCAACTGATACTTCGGTTTCTGAAGTTTCACGCTGGCTTGCAATGAACTTCAGACCCAAGCGTGCTCCTTGGTCCCTTCCCAACATTTCTGAGTTGCAATTACCTGGGCGAAGAGCTCTAAAGGGTGCTTTGAATTGGATCCTAGAACTGATCCAAGCCCTGCACAATCATCAACAAGCTGGAAATAACCAGACTTAGTTGCAATCATGAACGAAGAGTCATCGGCACTAATGCAGATCTGAACAGGCCGCAAGCCTTCCCAAGGCCTTCTCTGCAGCCGTCTGTCCACACTCACGCTCTCCTCATCAGTGGCCTGACCTTCTGCTGGAACAGACATTTTTCCAGCAGGCTCAATTCAGTGGAAGGTTCCGTAGCCACAGAGCGTTCTCTCTATTAACTGGGAAAACTCTTGTTAAAGTATCTGAGGTTCCAGATCAGGAGCCATAACTTAGAGGCCGAAACAACTCACCAGCAGTATTTTACCCAGAAATGAAATATTGAGGCAAAGACCAAGTT
>WNWU01000020.1:4677891-4683004 GCA_012654045.1 Ptyas mucosa
GTAGGTTAAAGAATGTCTGTTTGAAATTCTGCCTGGTGCAGTCCCTCTAGAGATCCAAAACTGGTGATCTCAAGTCTACAAGTTAGTGTTGTCCATTGCCTTGTTAACTAGAGAATTCTAGAGGATGCAGACTGAGAATATTTAGAGAGGGCCAGGATGGGCCAAGCAAGATTTAAAATCTTAAATCCTTTCCAGGATTATTTTGCCCTGATCCAGTAAAGCTCAGATACATACGCCTCAGTCGCTGAATACAGATCTTCTTCACAAAATTATAGGCTCAAGAAGGATAACTAATTAAATGTGACTACTACCCATCTGTAGCCTCTGGAGGGAAGGGTGTACTGCATTTGGTTGCACGCTCCAGTAACTACACACTGCTACAACTTAAACCAAATACAAGTACATTCAATGGGACTGCCTGAGATTGCTGATATTTTCTGTGCTTTTCAATTTTTTGTTTTGTTTCAGTACCTGTTTTGACTTTTGCAGTGAATGAACCTGTTCCATATTTAGTGAATGTTTAATAAAGAAATGTTGATTTTTTTAAAAAAAAATATGAGCCAGCTGTTTCATTAATCAGGGTGAAGAATTGCCCTGGGCAGTAGATTTTGAGTGTTATTTATAAAATCTGTAACATATTCTTGGAAGACAGAGCTGTGTATGCTGCTGCATGACTTATTCTTCATCCTTAAATTAGCCTTGCTCTGTCCTAAGACGTAATAAAAAATAACAACATTGAAGTGAGAATCAATTGCCAACTGCTTGGCTTCTGCATATGGAATAGAAGGGGCAAAATCATTTCAGACTGGCCTTCATTGGCATAAGTTAATGTCTAGATAATCATGGGAGTACAGGTAGTCCTTGAATTATGGCCATAATAGAGTCCAAAATTTATGTTGCTAAGTGAAACATTTGTTAAGTGAGTTTGCCCCATTTTATGACTTTTCTACAGTCATACTGATTACAGTACTGGTTACTACTGATTTTGAGTCATTTGTGCCTGTTCCCGAAACAGCGAGTGGCTGTTGGGAATGAGACCTTATCCCCCTCAGAGAGAGCTCGCAACTTGGGCGTCTTCCTGGATTCACGGCTGTCGTTGGAGGATCATATGACGGCTGTGGCCAGGGGGGCGTTTTATCAGGTTCGCCTGATCTCCCAGTTGCGTCCCTATCTGGATCCGGACGCCCTGCGCACAGTCATTCACGCCCTCGTCACTTCCCAGCTGGATTATTGTAATGCTCTCTACATGGGGCTCCCCTTGAGGAGCACCCGGAGGCTCCAGCTGGTCCAGAATGCAGCCGTGCGAGTAATAATGGGGGCGACTCGTCGCTCCCATGTAACACCCTTCTTGCGCGAGCTGCACTGACTCCCTGTGGTCTTCCGGGTGCGTTTCAAGGTGTTCGCCACCACCTTTAAAGCGCTCCATGGCTTAGGACCTGGTTATCTACAGGACCGCATTCTGCCACCGATTGCCTCCCACTGACCAATACGCTCCCACAGAGAGGGCCTCCTCAGGGTGTCATCAGCCAAACAATGTAGGCTGGCGATCCCCAGGGGGAGAGCCTTCTCTGTGGGCGCCCCAGCCCTATTGAATGAATTGCCCCCGGACATACGAAGGATCCCCGACCTCTGTGCCTTCCGTCGTGCTCTGAAGACCCTATTATTCCAGCAAGCTGGTCTGACGGGATAAAGGATTTTAAATTGGGTTTTTGATAGGGGTTTTAAAATGATTTTAAGTGGGTGTTTTAAATTTGGCCAATGATTGAATTATTTTAATTAGTTTTTAAATTCTTTTTGTATATTGTTTTTTACCATGGCTGTTCACCGCCCTGAGTCCCTTGGGAGAAGGGGGGTATATAAATGCAATAAACTAAATTAATAAACTAAACTCAACAAACTGAGATTCTGTATGGCCTCTTTACTTCTACCCACTAAACCTGTGAAAGTCTGTCCTTCCCTTGGCATTGTCCATACCACGTACCTTGTGGAGTTTGCGTTTTCCTTTGCCCTGCTTCTGGAGATGGCCTGAGAGGTGATAAAGCACAGCCCGGCTTCTCCGACGATTGGCATTGAAGCCTTTAGCTCCAGCTCGGCTGTAACGTCGCCGTCCACCTAGCAAAAGACAAATGCTGGATGGTATTTGGTACGTTAGAGCAAGAAGGGTTTGTATCTGCTCTTTCAACAGTAACCAATGTATTCTCAATGAGAAAATATCTCTGAGTTTTAGAGAAATGTTTTCACCAAGCTTGGAGATGACGTCTACTGTTACAGAACCTTACATATTCAATGCTTATCTTTTAGAGGAAAAGCCTTAACTGCCTTCCTGAGAGAATACAGAATAACAGGGTTGGAAGGGACCTTGGAGGTCTTCTAGTCCAACCCCCTGCTCAGGCAAGAAACCCTATACCGTTCCAGACAAGTGACTGTCCAGTTTCTTCTTCAAAATCTCCAGTGATGAAGCGCCCATAACTTCTGGAGGCAAGCTGTTCCACTGATTAATTGTTCTCACCACCAGGAAATTTTTCTTTAATTCTAGGTTGGCTCTCTCTTTGTTAAGCTTCCATCTGTTACTACTTGTTTTGTCCTCAGATGCTTTGGAGAATACGTGACCCCCTCCTCTCTGTGGCAGCCCCTCAAATATTGGAAGACTGCTATTGTGTCACCCCTGGTCCTTCTCTTCTTTGGACTAGACTAGACATTCCCAGTTCCTGCAACCGTTCATTGCATTTCATCAATATGTATCTGATCACTAACATGACCAGGAAACTGGTCATAATGAGAAAGTAAGATATACAATAGTACTATAGATGCCACTTCAGAAGAAATGTCTAAATTCAAATACCTTCACTACAAAAGAATTGAAGCCTGAGAGTTAGCTTCTTCTTATTTTTGGATACTATCCTAAATGTTATTGTTGTCTTACATCAGCAGAAATATAATTGGAGAAAAAGCCCTTGCTTTTTTTATTTTTTTTATTTTTTATTTTTGGATTTTGAGTGCCTTTGAAATTCCTTCTCTGTCAAAAATTCTGTGTTCTCTTGCATACCCTTCTTTCTAGGCCCACTTCCTGCTCTGGCATGAATACTCCCTTTTTTGTTGTTGTTGATTTGTGATAATCCTTCACAAGCAGAAAATGGGCATCTTACACAGACAAAGGGTTGTCAGGAATCTCCTCTAGCAAAGCAGTTCTTCAGAGCTGGCAGAGGCAATTGGCTGTGTATCTATCTATCCTCCATGTGGCATCACTGCTCAAGACAATAAAATAGAGTACAAGTAGTCCTCGACTTACAACCACAATTGAGCCCAATTGTGCTCTGTTATTTGTAGCCTGTTGTTAAGTGAGCCATTTGTTAAGCGAATCTTGCTCCATTTTGCAACCTTTCTTGCCTCAGTTGTTAAGTGAATCACTGCAGTTGATAAGTTACCAAAACATTTGTTAAGTGAATCTGGCTTCCCCGTTGACTTTGCTTGTGAGAAAGTCGCAAAAGGGGAACATATGACCTTGGGACACAGCAACGGTCATAAGTATGAACCAAATGCCAAGCACCTGAATTTTGATCACATGACCATGGGGATGCTGGAATGGCCATAACTGTGAAAAACGGTCAGAAGTCACTTTTTTCAGTGCCGTTGTAACTTTGAACAGTCACTAAACGAACTGTTGTAAGCTGAGGACTACGTGTACTTTGCACATGCATCTCCAAATCTGGGAGAAGGAAAGGAGCATCCCCTACACACCATAAAACTACGGCAAAGCTGTGCATCACAAGTGCAATTGAGAGGCTCAAACCAAGAGATTACTTGGAAGATCCAGACAGAGGCCCCAACTCAATGATAGAGTTTTTTTTTATTCTGAGGATAGAGAGCCCAAACTTCAAAACTTTACCTCTGGCAGATAAAAAGCTGGGAAAATTCCTGTCCCATGCGCAAGAGGGACCCGGCCAGCCAATATAAAATAGGCTCCACCAACCTCTTGGTCAGAAAGATGAAAGTCCATTATCCAGAGATACAGATAGTTCTCTATTTATAAGCAATTGTTTAGCATCCATTTGATGTTACAATGGCACTGAAAAAAATGATTTCCGCCTGGTCCTCAGACTTATGACCCTTGCATCAGCCCCATGGTCATGTGATCCAAATTTGGGCATTTGGCAATCAGCATTATTTATGTCATGTGATTGCTGTCTTGCAATTTCCCAGCTGGCTTCCAAGAAGCAAAGTCAACGGAAGTTTGATTCGCTTAAGACAGTGTTATTCACTTAACAACAGCAATGACTCGCTTAACAACCGTGGCAAAAAAGGTCATAAAACTGGGCACGACTCAATTACTGTGTTGCTTACAATGGAACTTCTGATTCTAATTATGCTTGTAAGACAAGGACTACTAGTACACAACTAAAGAGCCAGAGTTGCGTACGGTCTACACTTTAGCCCTTATAGCCCCTCCAAAAGTTGCTATTGAACCTTTCCACTTCATGAGACAACCTTGTGTATATGCATCAGGAATTATTAAAGCGAGGGGGAATTAAAGACTAATTAAATGTAATCAAAATGATTTGATTTGTACACTCTGTTACATCAAAAGTAATTCCTGTCTTAGTTTCATGCTATGAAACTTAGTTCTGGAACTGGGTATGTCTAGTTTAATGAAAAGAAGGACTAGGGGTGACATGATAGCAGTGTTCCAGTATCTGAGGGGCTGCCACAAAGAAGAGGGAGTCAAGCTATTCTCCAAAGCACCCGAGGGCAGGACAAGAAGCAATGGGTGGAAACCAATCAAGGAGGGAAGCAACTTAGAACTAAGGAGAAATTTCCTGACAGAACAATTAATCAGTGGAAAAACTTGCCTCCAGAAGTTGTAAGTGCTCCAACATTGGAAATTTTTAAGAAGAGATTGAACAAACAATTGTCTGAAATGGTATAGGGTTTCCTGCCTGAGCAGGGGTTTGGACTAGAAGATCTCCTAGGTCCCTTCCAACTCCTGTTCTGTTCTGTTCTGTTCTGTTCTGTTCTGTTCTGTTCTGTTCTGTTCTATTCTATTCTATTCTATTCTATTCTATTCTATTCTATTCTATTCTATTCTATTCTATTCTATTCTATTCTATTCTATTCT
>WNWU01000020.1:4683014-4697042 GCA_012654045.1 Ptyas mucosa
CTATTCTATTCTATTCTATTCTATTCTATTCTATTCTATTCTATTCTTTCACTTTGTAAGCCTGGATCTACACACTTTTTCAAATTATGCCCTTAACCAACCTCTCCAACGCTATGGGAGCCCTCAGTCATAAATATGTTCCACAATCCTGCAGCAGTCCACCCCATCTGGAGGACCACCAGAGCAGTGGTGAGGCTGTGCATTTCACGTGGTGATCAGTGCCTGATACAGTATTATGTAGTTTTCTAGGTATCACACCTACATATGAGATATCTATGAATCAATGAAGTGACTTTGTCACTTCTTAGAGCGTGCATCCCAAGCCAAAATAGTATTGCATGATATTTATTGCATGATTCTAATTATGTGCAGTCATACAACAACCAAAAATATGCAGCCACACAGTTTGCACATGTTTCCAAAAGGGCTTTGCAGGCAGGTTGCTGGGGGTTTTCCATAGATTTTTTTCCCCCGCCTGCTAATTTCTGTCCATGACCATCATGGATTTTGGGGTGTGTGTGTGTGCCATGTGAGCAACGCATTCCCTGAACTTGTTTTCACCCTGTTCTAATTGAAAACGACTTAAGTGAATATAACAGTTTTCCATAAATGAGACAATATAGGGTCTGGAATAGGAAGTAAGAGCCATGTCCCCAAAACACTGCTTTGCAGAGCAAAAGTAAAAGATCCTATAAAAACTAAGGAAAAGGAAAAAGAAAAATGGAAATAGATGGAAGGAGCAGAATTTATTTATTTATAAAATTTATTGGTAGCCCATCTTACCATAGGGCTGTGATGGCAAACCTATGGCATGCGTGCCAGAGGTGGCATGCAGCGCCCTCTCTGTGGGCACGCGAGCTGTCACCCCAATTCAGCTGCGCCCCGCATGTGTGCACACCTCCCACAGGCCAGCTGGTCTTCGGGTCTCTGCTGGGCATGCGTGGGGGGGTGGGATGCATGCAGGGCGCACCCGCACAAGGGGAGAGGCGCATGCGGGGGGGCGTGCATGCACAGGGTGTGGGCATATGTGGGTCTGCCTGCACATGCACAGGGGGCAGGGGGCATGTGCAGGAGGTGGGGCGCACGCACGGGAGGAGCCCGCACATTGCATTTTGGGAGTTCGGCCACCTCCTGCCAGCCAGCTGGTCTTTGGGTCTCTGCCGTGTATGTATGGGGATGGGGTGCATGCGGAGGCACGCAAGCATATGTGAGGGCAGGGCATGTGCAGGGACCCGCGTGTGCATGCGGGGGGCTCATGTGGGGAGCTGCATGCACATGCATGTGGGGGTGGGGCACATGCATGGGGTGGTGCGCATGTGCAGGGGGCATTGCAGTTTGGGGGTTCGGACACCCATGCACGCATTCACACACTTGCACACGCTCTTTGGGCACTTGGTCCAAAAAAGGTTAGCCATCACTGCCTTAGGGTAACTGTGGGTGGCTTACAGTTACATAAAATCTAAAACATAAAAAGTTAAATTCAAACATTAAAACTCAGGACACATGGGGGAGGGCAGGGGCGGAGGGGGGAGGGGGGATCTGCTATTACTCAATCAACCACCTCCATTGCGCCGTTCCCCCACTGGGGCCACAAGCTGACTGGCAAAGCCACATCTTTAGGCCCTTACGAAAGGATAGGAAGATTGGGGCCAACCTCACATGGGGGGACAAGATGTTCCAGAGGGCAGGAGCAATAGCAGAGAAGGCCCCCTCCTTGACCCCGACATCCAGAATAATTGGGTTGATGGGAGCAACAGCATGCCTCCTCTGCCAGCATGAGTGATATAGGCCCATCCTAGCGGGGTAAATAGTAACCCTCAAGTAACCTGGCTGGACCTATGCCATGAAGGACTTTAAAGGTGATCACCAACACCTTGAATTGCACCCAGAAGCAAACTGGTAACCAACGCAGCTCACGGATCAGTGGTGTCACAGGGGTCATTCTTGGGGGCCCCAAATTACCCGAGCTGCCGTACTCTGCACCAGCTGTAGCTTCCGAATGGTCTTCAAGGGCAACCCAATGTAGAGCCTATTACAGTAGTCCACTTGCGAGATGACTAGGGACTGAACCACTGAGTGAATACACATGCAGCTTAGAGAGGCAAAAATCAATACAGTTAGTCCTTGACTTAGGACTCACCATTGGGACTGAAATTTGGATTGCTAAGTGATGTGTTTGTTAAACTGTGTGCGACTGAACCCAATTTTACCATCATTTCTACCACAACTGTTCGGAGAATCACAGTGATCGTTGAGCAGATCATGAGATCATTAAAGTGATTCATGTTATCGTTAAGCAAATCTTTCTTCCGCAAGTGACTTTGCTTGTTGGAAGGCAGCTGGAAAGGTTGCAAATTGTGATCATGTGGCCATAAAAGACGGCAACTGTCATAAATGTGACAGCCACCCCTGCCAGCCACGCCTCTGAATTGCGATCACTTGGCCGTGGCCATGGGGGTGGTGCGACGGTCGTAACTTCAAGGATGGGTCCTAAGTTACTTTTTCCAAGGCCTTTGGGAACTCCAAACCATTGTTAATGAATAGTTGTAAGCCGAGGGCTACCTCTAAGGGCCACTGTAGTCCTGCAGTTGTAAGGACAATCTGACGATGAATATTATGCTTCGTTTGGTCCTGAGATGAAAGCAGGCAGCTAATGACTGGTGAAATCACAGCAGGATTTCTAATTGTCAGGGAACAGGATTCTGATCTCTGTATAATTCTTTAGTCTTACAGTGATTGCCCAAAACACACGGAACATACACACATGGTCAACATGTTCAGCATGATGAGATCGGGGTGGATTCTAAATTTTTTTACTACTGGTTCTGTGGGCATGGCTTATTTTGTGGGTGTGGCTTGGTGGGGGTAATGTGACTGGGTGGGCGTGGCCAACTTTTTTTTTTAACTTTTAAAAGCATTTTTTCTACAACCTTAAGAGGTTGCAGAAAAAAATGCTTTTAAAAGCCTCTGACGATCAGGCAACTCAGCTGGGATTGCCAGAGGCTTTTAAAGGCCTTTTTTTTTTCCTACAACCTCTTCGGCCGAAAAGGCTGTAGAAAAAATGCTTTTAAAAGTTTTTTTAAAAAGCCTCTGATGAGGTGGGTGGGGTAAGCGAGCGGCGACCAGGCTGGGGACTGGTTTGGGGGCGTGGCCAGCCAATGTTATTACCGGTTCTTTAAACTACTACAAATTTTTACTACCAGTTCTTGTGAACCGGTGCGAACTGGGAGTAACCCACCACTGGCTGAGATGCTCCTTATTTATTCCATAAATCTTACTGCTAAAATTGTATTAGCGGTTATGTTTGCTTGGAACATCCATACTGTGGAATTTTAAAGCAAAGCTGTAGCTCCTTCAATCGTAAGAAATGCAGAAGGCCCTATCCTTGGAGATATTATAGCTTTTCCAGAAATGGGGGTTGTGTTTAATGGTGAACTGCTCCTGTCCTTCTAAATCTACCGCCACACAACCTATCGGGAGGAAAATCCACCCGGTTCAGTTCCAAGCTGGGAGAAAGACACTGGAAACATGGAGGCTGATTGGAAAGATGGTTTAATGATGAACAGAACCAACAGCAGTCCTGGGTCAGCTGACCAATTGGTTTGATGGGTACAGGGGTTTTTATAGGTTTCAGAGATGCTCCTAGGAGCGTTGTGCAATGTCTGAAATGCACTTAGGAGATTGTGCAATGTAGTGAGCTCTGTGTCTTCTGCTAAATGGTAGTGGGTTAATCCTATCATGTCTTGAAGGGTCATGTCCTGTTCTTCTTAATCCCATCACTCTGAAGCTGAAGATCTTTTGTTTTGTAGATAGGCTGGCCCAATCTTTCTTAATGCGCACAAAGTATCTGCAGGTATTGGGGGAGGCTTTTAAGAAAGACTGAGTCTGCTTTGTCTTTAAGAGCATGTTTCTCCCTTTGGGGAAATATAATATTCTGCCTCTTTAATATTTCCCAAAATACTTCATTCTTCTAGGAGGGGGGCTTCCCACAAACCACTGCTACACCAGAATGATCACTGGGTGGGATATACTAACATTACCAAAAGGGCTCAACTCTGCAAAGGCTGACACTACATGAGTATTAATGGATATCATTTAGAACAATAAAAGAAATCAGTGGGAAAAAAGGGAGAACAGAAAGTGCAACATTTTCACATCATGTTCATACTTTATAAAGAAATGAAGACAACTGAAAATAGACTGAATTAGCTGCATGGACGGCTAATTAATGAAAGATCAAGTTCCACTAGTAACTTCATACGGTGTTTGGTGAATAATATACAGTGATATGCCAAAGAACAGCTTTCTGGCAGCTCTCCTGTGCCTGTAACAATGCATGACATATCAACAGTTTCATCAGCCTTGAGATGAGGAAGATTCATCTATTAGGGTTCTGTATTCCAATTGGAAAAGGCCTAGGATCCCTGCCAGCAGACTGAGTCTTCAGCTGTGCTACCATGAGGTCCTACAAGTCTTTCCTTGGCATCTGAAGCAGTTTTATTTACATGCTTTCTTAACTCCATTTCATTTATGCGCCTCTGAACATTTGTTTGCAGAATGCTTGACTCTCATTTTGAGAACCGTGCGTGGACTAAAAATCACAGGGTGGTAACCAGAAGGAGAGGGAGAAAACACTGCTCCCATCATCATCATCATCATCATCATCATCATCATCCAACATTTGAAGGAAGGAAGACATTCCTTATTGATCTCACAATTTCTTGAGGATTCTTAAGCCTCTGTGATCCAGTAACCCACCTCCCAGGTATGTGGCAATACAACTCCCATCATGCCATAGCCAGCATGTACAATGGAGTGTGGGGGAGTTGTATTCCAAGATCTCAGGAGGCCACAAATTGGTTCCCTCATAGATAAGGTTATACCCCAGTTTACAAATTTTTCCTTTACTCCACCTCCTCCCCACCACACCTCCATCACTAGCTTTATCTCACCTCCTTCCTTCCAGTTTTCTGCAGATGCTCTGGTTTTGGTCTCTGTGATGTCTTTGTGGGAGACTAGAAAAAGGGCCACTTCCCCCTTTTCATTCTTGATAGGCACCACATCCAAGAGACACCAGAAAGGGACACCTAAAAGATAAGAAGCCGTGTGAGTTGATGATCCTGGGATGTGTATCAGGGAATGATCTTCTCCACTGCCATCCCCAGCATCATCTTTTTCCGCTGTTGCAAACTCTTTCTGGAGACCTAGGAAATGGCGGGAAAGAAAAGCAGGTCGGCAACTCTTCACAGAAGGCTCAGTGTAAAAGATGTGGCTTTACTGAGCAAAGAGATTGCTGCTCCCAGGTTCTGAAAATCCCAAATAAAAGGGTGCCAGCTGTCCTCCTGCTTACCTATACTTCCTGTACAAGCAAGGACCACTCTATTCATATAAGGGCCAAATTATTTAATATGTTTTAAACTGTTTTTAAATTTTATGGATATATGTTGTTTTAATGTGGCCTGTGCACCGTCCTGAGTCCCTCGGGAGAAGGGCGGTGTAAAAATTTAAATAATAAAATAATAATAATATTCAGACTGGCTTTTCAACATCAAGGTCACATGTGTTATGCTGTGCTAAATGGGTGCTAACTGCATCCTTCCAGTAGTGGCCAAAATTGTGGAAGCCTTTTGGGAAAAGTGTATTTTCTAAAACTAGCTAATAACACCCCCCCTTTTTTGGGGGGAGTAGTACCATAAAATTATATATCAATGGAAAGATAATTTAATCAAGAATGTAATGCAATAACATTTATGAAGGATTTGCTATTAGAATGGCAGTTACAGTATAAAGAAGAAAAGTGAAACACGTAGTAAAAACGAGACATACAAAAATTATCATGACAGAAAAAACGAGATATAAAAACATTATCATGTCAGTTAATACTTAGTTGGGTAACCTTTAGCATGAATTACGGCCTTACAATGTCTTCCTGTGAAGTGAACCAAGTCTTTGAGTTCTGCAGCTGTTATAATGTGAAACCAAGATTGAATGATTGCTTCTATTAACTGAGTTTTATTGCTGGGTTGCTTCTGACTAACAAGTTTCTTTAGTTGGCTCCATAGATTTTCAATTGGGTTAAGGTCTGGGCTATTCCCAGGCCATTCCAGCAGTGGAATAGGATTATCTTGAAACTCCCCCCAAAAGTGGTGTTATTAGCCATCAAACCTCCAAAATACACTTTTTCCAAAAGGTTTTCACAATTTTGGCCACGACTATGTGTATTTTTAATACAATGTCTTATTAGCTGATTGAAGCTTTAATCATCATCATCATTGTCGCTGTGTGAGCACTTTTGAGCACACTGAGGGCTGCACAGCAGTGGTGGGATTTAGCCAGTTCGCACCACTTCGGGGGAACCAGTTGTTAACTTTCTGAGCAATTTGGAAAACTGGTTGTTGGAAGAAATCATTAGGGCAGAGAACCGGTTGTTAAACTACTTGAATCCCATCACTGCTGCACAGGTAATACCTTTGCTGCATGAGCTGCATTAAGCTGCTTCTGGATCCAGTTCAAGGTGTTGGTTATCAATTTTAAAACCCTTCATGGCATGGGACCAGGCTACCTGAAGAACCATCTTATCCTAATTACATCGATCCAATTAGGCAGAGAGGGTAAATTACAGACCTATCAGTTCAAGAATTTTGACTGACAGGATCTAGGGAGAAAGTTTCCTCTGTTGTGACCCCTGCCCTATGGAACATCTTGCCCCCTTGGGTGAGGCTGCCCACCCCCACCACACCACCCCCACTCTTCTGGCCTTTGGGAACTGGCATGGGAATCTAATAATGGTATGCAATCTTGGAGATTGCTTGAAGGTGCTTCTTCCATCTTTTTAATTCTGTTTTTTTAACTGTGCCTTTTTATATGGCTTTATAGTTTTCATCCGCAAACCTCTCACTCAGATAGCAAAATAGGCAGTATATAACTTTAATAAATAAAATAAAATTGCATTTTTATCTTTTGTTCTATTGTTAGTTGTGTTATGACCTGGTTTGATGAGAAGAAAAGCAGGAATTGAACCAAAGAATCAGCATTGAATCTGACTGAAGCTCCTAGAAATAATTCTGGTTTCATTTCTATTGCGTTTTATAGCTGCTGAACTAGAAAAGAAAAATGGGAAATAGATGGAAACAATGGCAAGATTATTGTATACACAAAGAAGAACGAAATACCCATGGTAGAAGATAGGATTATAAAATTGATGGAGCTCATAGAAATGGCAAAGCTATCCAATTTGGTCAGGGAAAAATGAGAAAAACTTTAAAAAAATATATCTGGAAGCTTTAAAACAGTGGTTCTCAACCTGTGGGTCGCGACCCCTTTGGGGGTCAAACGACCCTTTCACAGGGGTCGCCTAAGACCATCGGAAAACACATATTTTCAATGGTTTTAGGAATAATTTTATGGTTGGGGGTTACCACAACATGAGGAACTGTATTAAAAGGTTGCGGCATTAGGAAGGTTGAGAACCACTGCCTTAAAAGGACTTTTTGTTGAAGTAAGGAAAGACTGAATTGATGATTTATGGACTTGGGGATTGAAAGGGTTAAAGAGAAAGAGAAACAGTAAGATGGCAATTACTTGCTAGAAAAGGGTGGAAGTCATAACAAAGCTCCTCTTTTCTAACTTTCTATTTTTCTCTTCCTTTTTTTTTCTTTGCACTTTTTTCACTTATTTTTCTTTACCTACTTTACCCTTTTTTCTAAATTTTATTGCTTTAATCTCTTAATTTAATAAATTATTAAGTTTATAAATTTAATAAAACGTGTGTTTGTGTGTACGTGGGTATATAAATGGACCCACTGCGGTATACATGTTTATTAGTATGGTGACATCCATGCTCTACTCGTTGCCCCAGTGCTGGTATCTGCTTCTCACGGTTATTGAATAAATCTCTCTTCTATCTGTTGGCCTCCTTTACTCATTGGGTAGAGAATTGTTATTCCACAACATGGCACTCACCATCTGTTCTTAAAGCATCTTTGGTGTTCACACAGAAGTGGGAGGGGTGGTGTGAACAAATCTCAGCATGCATGTAGGTGTGTGACTACGGGCATTCCTAAGCATGCTAAATAAAATAGCAGTCTTTCCCCCCCCCCCCCAACTGCTTCCTCCTTGGCAATGGAGAGAGTCGCAGATCAAGGATATATAGGGGAGACAGACAATGCAATCCAGGGCACTGGTTTTGGGGTGCAGAGGCTGCCTTTGAGCCGCACATACACTTTCAGTTGAAACAAAAACCAAGGAGCAGGGGAAAGCTCTGGAAAGTCGCTCCTGTTCATGCTAGACGTGAAGAAAAAAATATTGCTCTAAGGCCCACATTCAATGTTCTTCACACTTGAAATGCTTCCAGAAGGATCTCTGCTGCAAGAAGTCCAGATAGAAGGCAACAAGAGCACTGCAGTTGTGTAGAACGGGGAAGCAGAGCAATGCAACTTGCTTAGCCAGCCTGAGCCACTAATATTCACTTAAAGATCTTCTTTTCCAGCTAATTTTCTCTCAAGCAATATTCATAACACAAAAACACAGAGAGGGAGAGAGACACGGGGGGAGGGGCAGGCAGGCAGGCAGACAGGCAGGCAGGCAGGCAGGCAAATAGACAGACTGACAAACTCACTTTCTACATTATCTACTTCAGCTTCCATTTTCCACTCCGTGGTACAAACTCTTCCCCAACGGTTCCTTTACAATTCAAAGTATGTTCTCAGAAACCGGACTCACCACTTTTCCTGTAGAGGATGAGCTCAGCTTTAAATTCCTTGCGCTCGTCAAGGGCTTTGCGGATCTGGGTGCGCACCAGCTCACTGGTGTCAGGCCCATAGAGGAAGTTGCAGGCACAGCAACGTTGCATGACCTCAGCCCGGGAGAAGCCGGTCAGTTCACAGAAGCCATCAGAACAGTACACCACTGGGAAAGCTCCCCGGACTTGGGCATTGCCCAGGACAAAATTACTGTCTGAAGAGAAAAAGAAAAGAAACGATGATCTCTAGTCTGGCTATCCCAGCTATCTCAGAGAAAATCACTTAGTCAACCTAGTGTCCACTAAATGAGTTGCTCTGCAGCTGGGTTTCCCAACCTTGGCAATTTTAAGACATGTGGACTTCAACTCCCAGAATTCCTGAGCAAGCATGGTTGCCTGGGGAATTCTGGGAGTTGAAGTCATGTGTCTTAAAGTTGGGAAACCATGCTCTATAGCAGGGGTGTCAAACTCACGGCCCACAGGCCAAATGCATCACGCACTGGCCACGCCCACCCCCATTTTAGCAAAGGGGGGAAAGCCACAATACGTCATGTGATGACAATGTGACCCACAAGTTTGACACCCCTGCTCTATAGCTTTGATCTTTGAGACACCAACTTTCAGGACTCTTACCTAAATGTTGATATTGAATTGTCACTATTGAAAAGCACTGGTGTACTTTATTCACTAAGACACATGACAGTCAATGCTTGAATTACTTATGACTACACTATAAAATTTTTTGAAAGGCCTAGCTTGGAGCAAGTATTCATGATGATTAGATCATGATTTGGATTGATATCTTAGCCAGTAATCCTATATACACTTAGCAGTAAGTCCCATTGAAATCAATAGGATTTACTTAATTTTTGGTGTATATTAGATTTCACTATATATCACATTTCTTAGTTTTCCAGGATATTTGTAACCAGACGACATATTTATTAATGACATAAATGCTGTTAGCATAATGTTTATGGTTTAAAACAACTGCTACTACTAAACACAAACATCCACCAGGATCGAGATGACAGAAGCAAGAACCTTATTTAACTGCTTTCATTGTGATCCCAATGGACATTTTTTCCATCTCACCCAAACTGCAATTAGCTGGAAGAAATATTTTCTCTCATGGCTAGACATTGCCCCTAATATGGTAAAAAAATAACAATCGCAGCAAAAATGAGAGATACCATTCTTAAGCCTTACGTACGTCATTTCCTCATAGCAACTTATAGTGTCATCCAATCATTGCTTTGCCAAAATAACAGTAATAAAAACAAGATTCATGTTAATGAAATGTTCAGAAACTAAATTGAAACAAGCTTGGAGAACAAACCTCTACCAAGATTCGGGTAACTCCAACAATGGCCGAATGCTGGTAGGAAGTTGGTTGAAGTCACTAACCAAGTTAGTTACCTAGTCATTACCACCACTATATGTGCATACTTTGTTTATTCAATGTTTGATCAGCCTTCTGATGTCTTCCTGATGTCCATTGGACCATTAAAACCATGAAGTGCTAGTAAGAGCGCCAACACATCTGTGTTGTAGGACTGTAGTTCCTTCACATCTCAACTGCACTAGTTTGGGGTAGGATGCTACCTTTACTGCTATGAATCAGCCTCAGTTTGTAATGTCGGATTGAGAGAACAGGTTATAAGAGGAAGGAAGGATAATGGAGGACTGTGGGTCTTTCGTGCTCTCCGAGCTTGGTGATTTTCTTGCAGATGTTCTCATTACTAAACTAGGTAACAACTTCAGCACCAAGGACAGGAAGGACTGGAATGTATCTCTGACTGAGATGTATGGAATAATAGCTGTAGCAGAGTGTGGTTACTTTTGAAGGACAGACAAAGATAAGGAGGTGGATTGTAATCCATGATAGTCTATGACATATTGAATTTGTCAGTCTTTCAAATGCACGAAGCTCTAGTAAAAGCTTTGCTGGGATTATATGTTTGTTTGTTTGTTTGCATCCTTCCTTTATTATTTTTTTACAAATACCTCGAAATAGCAAACATATCCAATAAACCTTCTCCCCCTATTTTCCCCACCACAACAATCCTGCGAGATGAGTTGAGCTGAGAGAGATTGACTAGCTCCAAAATCACCCAGCCGGCTGTCATGGCTAAGGTGAAATGAGACTAGAATCACAGTCTTCCAGTTTCTAGCCTGGTGCCTTCACCATTAGACATCCTGGCTGAGGCAGGGGTTAGAGACACAACTCTCCAAGAAGACTGGCCATCAGCTGCAGCCTAGGGCAGGGTGGGCAATTGTGGCTCTTTTACAACCTGTAGATTTCAACTCCCAGAATTCCTGAGACAGCCAGGCTGTCTCAGGAATTCTGGGAGTTGAAGTCCACAGGTTGTAAAAGAGCCACAATTGCCCATCCCTGGTCTAGGGGAAATGGGAAGAGGAATCATGAACTAGAGCTGGGATCTCAGGATGCCCTACATGCCTCAGTCCCCAGATGCCTCATAGGGAGGGAGTGAAGCCACATTCTTAATTCCTTCCCCACTCTCTTCCCAGGAGTTGGCACCATCTGGTGCATCTCCAGTTTCTGACTATTTTTACCCTGTTTGTTCTGTGCAGAGTTTAGTCATCGCCTGCGGCAGCTGGACTCAAACCCCCAACTTCTCACCAGGCAGAAAAAGCCAAAGCCCATCCCCAGCCCTGCCTGATCCATTTGCATAGATTTGAATAGGAAAAACAGAGTCCTGAAAGATAATACAGAGATGCTGGAGGGACATTTCCATATCCAGAGAAGAAAAAGGAAAACAACCCAATTGGTCCGGAGAAGAAGAATGGAGAGAGAAGGAGATGATGCAGAATGTAATCTAATGGTTAAAGCAGGGTGACAGAATGGAGGAGAGAATTCCTAGTTTTGAGGATTCTATAGAAATTCTAGGAAAGTTGGACAAGTGCACACCCTTCCTGATTGTACCTAAAATCTAACAACAAATACTTCCAACTGTCCAAATAACAACTCGTTGAAATTGCAATCAATGTTAAAATAATTCAAAAAGCCACGACACATGAAAGACACACAGGGTTTGCATGTTATGAATGGAAGATAACAAATGTTCAGGTGTAAGCAAAACAAATTTTGTTATATTTGTTAGATTGAAAGAGTACCAAAAACCATTGCTGCAGTAGCAGAGAAAGAGAATTGTGTTCATAGAATTGTGCTGGTGCTATACTCAGAATGTCTCTTTTGCATAGACATACCATGGTTTTAGTTTTTTTTATAGTGTGCAAGGACCAGTCCTTGTGGAGAATTTTATAGAATCCCTTCCCTCCAACAAAAGCTTTTTACTGCTGACAAAAATCTCCTCCCCCCCCCAATAAAAAAATCTCAAGGACAAAGGAAGGTTGTACAATCTTTTTTCCTAACCAGGAAAAATTATAGGGAAAAAGTTTGAGAAGACAGGGCCTGGAAGGAAAAAAATATGGCCGCCTTCTTCTAATTTAATTTAATTTAATTTAATTAATTCAATTTATATGCCGCCCCTCTCCGAAGACTCAGGGTGGCTCACAATACATTTTAAAAAATCATTATAAAAAAAACATTTAAAAATTAAAAACATTAAAAACATTAAAAACTCATTCACGCCATTCATGGCCGGATCTCGCCAGATCGCAAGAGCGAGATCAACGGCCCCAGGCCTGCCAGAAAAGCCAGGTCTTCACTGCTTTTTGGAAGGCCAATAGGGTGGGGATGGTCCGGACCTCAGGAGGTAACTGGTTCCAGAGAGCTGGGGCAGCCACAGAGAAGGCCCTCCTCCGCGGCCCACCAGCCGTAATTGTTTAGCTGATGGGACCCGGAGGAAACCAACTCCGTGGGATCTTACCTGTTGATGGGAGCTATGCGGCAGAAGGCGGTCTCGAAGATAACCTGGCCCTGAGCCATGTTTTAAAGGTAATAACCAACACCTTGAATTGTAACCGGAGACCAATAGGGAGCCAGTGCAGCTCGCGGAGAATTGGTGTAATGTGGGTGTATCTAGGTGCACACACGGCAGCTCGCGCGGCTGCGTTCTGGACCAACTGTAGTCTCTGAACACTTTTCAAGGGTAACCCCATGTAGAGCGCGTTGCAATAATCTAACCGTGAGGTGACAAGGGCATGAGTGACTGGCTTATAGAAGATGATGGATGGCATATAAATTTAATTTATTGTTCTAGCAAGATGGGCAGTATGTAAATTTAATAAATGAAGAAATAAATAAAAGAAACAGAAACAGAAAATCTTGCAGCATTAACAGGTTTCCCAGGGCCATTTAATCCACAAGTGAAACTAGATTGCTTAAGAACGGAATAAATCTTTCACAGCCAGAATATTAAGTGTGGGAAAGAGAACCTGGATTGTATATGTGTATGTCTGTGGCTAAAAGTGTAAAAGAATTATTTAATTATTATGTTGTAAGAGGACTACAACAAGAACCTGCCAAAACAGAAATCCCTTGAATCGGAACTTCCCATTTTGAGAACTTGTTATAGTCAATTGCTAAAATCAAAATCTTTGTGTTACAAAAGTAAGGAAAAGAATCTGCCAGACAAACTCAAGGTGTTTTTTTAAGCATTTTATTCCCCATTCAATTTTGAGTAAGCAATTATTCCTACAGACTGCTTCCTGTAAGGTATTTTGAAAGTAGAATATTATTTGTGGGTTCTGAGTATTGTTTCTAAAATAGTGGCTCTTGAGGCAAACACGCTTGTAAAGTGGAAAGATCCATCCAAGTTGCCAGCGTTAAAGCGATAGTCAGAACCTTGCATGTACAATAAAATATTATATTTTCAAAACAGAGCACTCAAAGAGAGCTTTGTTTTAAGCGTCATAACTTCAGCTAATTGTCTAAATATTGAGAGGCACAGCTGGCTTCACGTTTAAAATTCAGTAGTAGCAAATGCATCGAAGACCCAATAAATTCCGTTTCAAAAAACTTGTGTCACTGTGGCTCAAAGCCATATTTGTCAGACCCAAAGATTCCATCCACTCTTTCTGCAAAAGCAGCTCACTATTCGTCTCTAAAAACCCCTGGGTTCATGTCACTCTCTTTATCTTTTGCCCAGTCAGTACAAAGTCATGGGGATGTTTGTCAAAAACTCAGCCTTTCCTTCCCCTTCACATCAAAGGGAGGATTGGTGCCCAAACCTGTGGGGAAGACAGACTTTCAACCCGCAAGAGAAATGGTGTGTGGGTACCAAGGCAATGTGACACCAGGGAAATGGCCCTATAACTAGTAGTGACACAGTCTGTGCAACTGAACTGTTTTCAGAAACACA
>WNWU01000020.1:4697142-4730665 GCA_012654045.1 Ptyas mucosa
TAAAATAAAATAAAATAAAATAAAATAAAATAAAATAATAAAATAACCTACAGCAACAGGCCATAATTCTATAGATTAAACTGGATTGAAATAGTGAAATTGTGCCAGCTGGGAACTCTAGTGCTGTGTCTGCAACCTTAAACACTCAAAGAGCCATTTGGACCTGTTTTCCACAGAAAAGAAAACACCAAGAGCCACAAAACTCTTCCCGTGCCTGACTATTTCTTGAGCGGCCACAAAACTAACATATGTAATTGAATTAAATGTTCTGTTTTCTTCTGAAACTTTTCTTTTCTTGGGTTTATCCATAGTTGGCCTTCCGGGGTTGAAAAGCTCAATAAATTGTGTGCCGGTGGGTGTCGCACATTGGCGGTTGTGATGCATATTTTGTGTGACAGGGAGCTGCAGAAGAGGGGTGAAAGAGCCACTTTCGGCTCCAGAGCCGCAGGTTGCTGACCCCTGCCCTAGGTTTTCACCAACAGAACTACAACACCCAGGATTCTTCAGGGAGAATGCTGATGGGTCAACTGATAGAGATATAGTAGATAGCATTAATATATCTTGAGCACAATTGTCCATGAAATGGAGGTCTCCTCAGGGACTGGGGTGAATTCCAGGTTAAGCTAATGTTCTTGCTTCCTTGGTTGATGTTGCAGTTTCAAATGTAGGTAAAGGCAGCAGCCTCTTAGAAAACACTCAGATCAGGATTAAATAGTTCCTTTACTAAGGAGTCTGATGGCACAATTGATATGGAAGCTACTGAACTGGAATCTGATGGCTAAATAGTTGGAAAAAGAAAGAAGATTTCTTTGATTTCAGCATCCTTATCTTAACAGTTTCTTCTCTGCAGAGCAAACTGCTGGAAGGGATTATCCTCACATCCTGCTTACCATGACACAACTCTTTAGTAACCTTTTGGAAGGAACATGTCCTTGTGACATCACCATTTCATCCCCAACCTATAGCTAAAACAGCCCAAAGTAATTTTTAACGTTCTAGTTTGGCAGCCACATTTCCCCTCTTCTCCCAACACAAAACTTCCTATCAGGACAGTCCAGGAAAGCAAACTGTTTAACTTCCATTGACCCAGCATATCTGCTGTATAAATCTCTCTCCCCATCCAGTTATTAGAAGCACTCTGCTTCTCTATCCCTTTGGTTTTTGCTGTGAGAATAACTAAACTCCTGATCTATAGAATATAGAATAACAGAGTTGGAAGGGACCCTGGAGATCTTCTAGTCCAAGTCCCTGCTCAAGCAGAAGACCCAGTGGTGTATTAACCATTAAGCAGACTAAGCACATGCTTAGGGCACCAGGCCCAAAGGGGGCACCACAAAGTTGAGAAAGGGAAAAAAAAAAACCAATTAAGATTTGTAAGGGAGGGGAGCACCGAGATTTATCAGTGCTTAGGGCACCAGTGAGCCTTAATCCACCACTGAGAAGACCCTATAACTCAGTGTTTCTCAACCTTGGAAGCTTGAAGATGGGTGGACTTCAATTCCCAGAATCCCCCAGCCAGCAGCGCTAGCTGGGGGATTCTGGGAATTGAAGTCCACCCATCTTCAAGCTTCCAAGGTTGAAAAACACTGCTATAACTTGTCAAATAGACTTTGTCCAGTCTATTCCTAAAAACCTCAAGGGATGGAGCACCCATAGCTTCTGGAAGCAAGCCATTCCACTGGTTAATTGTTCTCACTGTCATTGTCGAGCCCTGCTAACTGCTCAACATTGCTGACGCACGATTGGGGTGAAGAAGGAACGAACACTGCAAGCACAACAGAGGGGGTGGTAGCACGGGTGTTTAGGCGGCCGTTTGCGGGGTGTGGGGATAGTGGTTGCGGCGGGATTAGGGTTTGTACCTTCTGATGGGCTACGTTCCTGCCGCTGAACTCCATGGAGTAGGCGTCGGCTAGCAGCTGGGGAGCACGTCCGGAACTACTAATTGGAAGCAGGGGCGTGGTTTTATGCCTGGCGTGCTCGGCGCGGGATATTTAAATCGCTAGAGACCAAGAGTTTGTAACGCTAACTTCGAAGTGTCCTAGACGTTTGCAGTGCGTGCCTGCCGCCAGCGCCCAATAAACCCATTTCGGAAAGAGCTGAACGGAGTGGAGTTTCTTTGGTTGAGCCGGGCTTGGGAGGCCTGAGAGTCATCTTAGTTACTCAACTGGGTCAGTGAAAATCTTCAAGATGGCGGACTGTGTTGACAGAAGCCCTGGCCTTTCCGTTCACCAAAAGGGACGGGCTTTGACTGGAGTGTTGCACTGATCATCCTACAAATCTTGAGCCTTCCGCAGATGCCTCTGCTTGCCACTCTAATAGAGAGTCAACCTTTACAAGATGGGTGGTGCAGTGGAGCAGGGGTGGGTTCTATTTACCTTTACTACCACTTTGCATCGTGCCCGTGCGCCCGCGCTTGCTTCGCTCGCACCCGCATGCATGCGCATATCACCCATGATGATCTCCAGATCAGTGGGCGGAGCCTCCCACCGGTTTTACTACAGATTCTTGCGCACCGGTCTAAACCGGGGGCAACCCACCACTGCAGTAGAGCAATGGAAGCCTCGCTCTGGCAGACCCCAAAGGAGGTGGCTCCCCATGGTTGCCAGCATCTGAATTTGTCAATCTTCTCCTCTTCACACTGAATACTGAACACCCAGAAGAGTGATAGGTCTCAGTAGTGTGTGTGTGTTGGAGAGATCATAAGATGATAATAATTGTCATTTACAGCCAAAAGACCTGAATACAGAGAATATAAGGAATCCTAATGAGGCATAATGGTTAGGGTGTTGAATTAACTAGGAGACCCAGATTCAAGTCCACTTTCAGCCACTGAACCTCACTGGGTAACTTTGGGGCAGTTGCTTCTTCACACCCAAGGAAGTGTTGTTGGGCTGTCGTTGTGGAGAAAATGGGAGGAGGGAGTGTCATGTATGTTGCCTTGATCTCCTGGAGGAAAGGTGGGACATAAATCTAAAAAGTAAAAATATAAACCATTGGTGGCACAGTGGATAAAGTGCAGCACTGCAGGCAAAAACTCTGCCCCCAGCCTGGAGTTCAATCTTGATGGACCTCAAGGTTGACTCAGTCCTCCATCCTTCCGAGGTTGGTAAAATGAGGAGCCAGATTGTTGGGGGACAATATGTTGACTCTGAAAACTGCTTAGAGAGGGCTGTAAAGCACTGTAAAGCAGTATATAAGTCTAAGTGCTATTGCTATCACAAATGCAAATGATGCTTCTATCCATCCACCGAGTGCAGTAAAGCACTATGGGGAAGTATCAGGGGTGGGTCCTAATTTTTTTTACTACCGGTTCTGTGGGCATGGCTTATTTTGTGGGCATGGCTTGGTGGGGGGTAATGTGACTGGGTGGGTGTGGCCAACTTTTTTTTTTAACTTTTAAAAACATCTTTTCTACAACCTTAAGAGGTTGCAGGAAAAAAATGCTTTCAGAAGCCTCTGATGATCAGGCAACTCAGTGGGGATCGCCAGAGGCTTTTAAAGGCATTGTTTTTTCTACAACCTCTTTGGCTGAAGAGGTAGCAGAAAAAATGCTTTCAGAAGCCTCTGACAATCCCAGCTGAGTTGCCTGATCATCAGAGGCTTTTTTAAAAAATTTTTAAAAGCATTTTTTTGGCTGAAGAGGTTGTAGAAAAAATGCTTTTAAAAGTAAAAAAAAAAAAGCCTTTGATGAGGTGGGCGGGGTAAGCCAGCGGTGACCAGCTGGGGACCGGTTTGGGGGCATGGCCAGCCAATGTTGTTACCGGTTCTCCGAACTACTACAAATTTTTACTACCAGTTTCACTTTCTCATTTTATATTTCAAATCAGCTCTTCCTCTCACTCTTGCAGACTTTGGTGTAGGAAGTTTCATTTTTTAAATTTTTTTAAAATTTTTTTAATTTTTTTAAATTTATATTTATATGCCGCCCTTCTCCGGAGACTCAGGGAGGCTTACAATGCTTATTGCCCCACAAACCGGGTCCTCATTTTATCCACCTTAGAAAGGACGGAAGGCTGAGTCAACCTTGAGCCTGGTGATATTAGAACTCGCAGTAATTGCAGGCAGCTGGATGTTAAATGATGCCTTAATAGGAGGCATTAGCCTGCTACGCCACTCAGGCTCATTTGACTTACTATTGATTTAGTAGCAGTGTTTCTGACATTACTGTATAAAATAAGGACAGCTACTGAGCATGACGTTTAAAAAAATACTAATTTTATAAAAAGAGTCCTAATGCTGTAATTCTTAAGTCCACATATTGTCCTGTCTCCAAGGAATTGGTTCTTTGGAAGATTGTTATAAAATCTTCTACTCTCCCCTGAGTCCGGATAGATGATTCATGGGTATGATCTATATAGGAAAATCTCCTACAAGATTGGGGTATGTTTCAGTTTGGCTCTCAGATATTTTCTTAACATAATTATCTCTCTATGTAAGTCATTTTAAGGGGAAGAAAAAGCTTAAGGTGGCTTAAAAATAGTCCACACAGTCCTAGCACTCACAATGCAAGCGAAACATTTAGAAAGCAATTCAAGGTACTTTAAAATGTTAACTCTCTTCAGTAAAACATCTATTTGCTCTTTCTTTCAGTTTTCTATAGTATGAATGGTTTTCCTATGGAAAAAAAAAGTAAACATTTCTCCTTATATATGGGCTACAGATATAAATTTAGTCACACAAGTGCATCTTGAGGTCTCTGCAATTGTGTGACTAAGTTTGTATCTGTAGCCCATTTATAAGGAGAAATGCTTAATTTTATTCCCCATAGCAATTTAAAGCAAATTAAAACTTGGAAACTGCAGTGTATTGATGGCAAAAGTAAGTTTCTGGAGCCTTATTTTACGGCCTCAGAAGGATGGAAGGCTGAGTCAATCTTGAGCCGGTCAGGATCGAATTCCTGACAGCAGACAGAGTTAGCCTGAAATACTGCATTGCAACCACTGTGCTGTCATGGTGACTTACAACCTATCCTCTCACAATCATTGCTGCATCTCCACAAATACGTGGTCAAAATTTGAGTGCTTGGCAACTGGCATGTATTTATGATGGTTGCAATTTTCTGATGTGATCACCAACTGTGATCTTCTCAGCTGGCTTCTGACATGCATAGTCAATGGACGCCGCCGGATTTGCTTAATGACTGCGTGACTCACTTAACAATTGTAGTGTTTTGCTTACCCGTGGCAAAAAAAAGATTATAAAATTGGCACAACTCACTTAAAAACTGCCTTGCTTAGCAATGAAAATTCTGTCCCAATTGTGGTCATAAGTTTACCACATAAAGACTACCATACAGTCTGATCTAATAATAAACATGTTGAGACTCTGGAAAGAGTGCAGAAAAGGGCCCCAAAGATGATTAGGGGACTGGAGGCTATAATATATGAGGAACGGTTGCAGGAATTGGGTATGTCTAGTCTAGTGAAAAAAAGGATTAGGGGGTGACATGATAGCAGTGTTCCGGTATTTGAGGTTGAGGGGGTCAACCTATTTTCCAAAGTACCAGAGGGCAGGACAAGAAACAATGGATGGAAACTAATCAAGGAGAGAAGCAACCTGGAACTAAGGAGAAACTTCCTAACAGTGAGAATGGCTTGCCTTCAGAAGTTGTGGGTGCTCCAACACTGGAGCTGTTTAAGAAAAGATTGGACAGCCATTTTTCTGAATTGATATAGATTTCCTGCTTGGACGAGGGTGGGGGGGTGGACTAGAAGACCTCCAAAGTCCCTTCCAACTCTGTTATTCTGAAATTCTGCAATTTAAATTCTGAAATGTCATCTTTTCCATTTCTCATTTTCCATGATGTGAATTAAGGTTTAAGAATGATCTTCCTGATCATCTGAAGGAATGAAACTTATAATATAGATAAAATAGCTTATGAAGACGTGTACCATCAGTTACAAGGAACCTCCTGACCTAAACGATAGCCTCAAATGGAGCTTCAAATAGAATTTAATTGGAACTGTAACTTACCAACACTCAGCCTCAAATCTATCAATTTATCTGCTACAAGGTCCTACCTGTCAATGACTACTTCAGCTTCAACCACAACAATACACTAGCACAGAATAGATACAAACTTAAAGTGAACCGCTACAAACTCGATTGCAGAAAATATGACTTCAGTAACAGAGTGGTCAATGCCTGGAATGCACTACCTGACTCTGTGGTTTCATCCCCAAACCCCCAAAATTGTAACTTAAGACTGTCTACTGTTGACCTCACCCCATTCCTAAGAGGTCTGTAAAGGGTGTGCATAAGAGCACCAGTGGGCCTACCCTGTCCTAATGTTTCCTCTATTTGTATCTATTTTATGTATCCAATCCATGTTTATACTTATTACCTAATACGTTCTTGACAAATAAAAAAATAAAAAAATAAAATGAACCTGAGCTTTACACATCAGGATGGATAAAAATCGACATTTTTTTTAAAAAATAAAAAAGATTGGATTTTTAAATTTTAAATTGGATTTTTTTAAAAATCAAATTTATTTTAATAAAATGCTTTTGGAGTAAAAATCTATCTACACATAGTTTTCCATTTAAGATACATGAATAATTTAGTTTATTCAGCATGAAATGGAGCTTAGTTATGTAGCATAAGGCTCTATTTTCTGCAATATTTACATTTTTGTTAAACTCATTCAATGAATCCAAGCTCTGCAAGCTGAAATAACACGCACTGTTCACACAATTTCACAGTAACCATGAGATAAATCATAAAACAAAGTTCAGGAATATTCCTTTGTTTATCCCATTGTTTTGCAAATTTATGTACACTACAAACTGTATGCTTATTTGAAGAGAAATGCATCTATACTACCAGGGTCTAAGTGTGAGGAGGAAGGGCAAGCAGTAAAAATGAAAATGAAACCTTCTAAGCAGTTTATGAATATAATATTAAAGAGCACCTGTCACTTATGATCCATCATGGCAGTGCCTGTTAGCAGGCATCCATTCACCTGCTGCCTGCCATGTCCCTCACCTTGTTGTGTCACTGCCGCATCACCAGCTGTCCCATTAAAATGAATGGGACTGTCGGTGAGTCAACAGCGGGTTAGAGGAGGAGCCTCTGCAGGACATAGATGACAGCTGCTCTTTAAAAATTATGATTTAAATCAAGTTGATTTAAATCACAATTTAAATCACTAGTAAAAAAGGCTTGATTTAAATCAACCTTGGACCTTGGATAGTACAGTGCCTTGGATAGTACAGTGGTCTAAAGCCCTGTTATTAACATCAGCTGCCTGCAATTATTGCAGGTTCGAATCTCACCAAGGCTCAAGGTTGACTCAGCCTTCCATCCTTTCTAAGGTAGGTAAATTGAGGACCCAGTTTGTGGGGGCAATAAGCTGACTTTGTATAAATATACAAAAGTATGAAGGCTACTGCTTAGCGCATTGTAAGCCGCCCTGAGTCTCTGGAGAAAGGCGGCATATAAATCAAATTTTAAAAAAAAAACCTTTTACATATGGCCCATTATTACATGATTCCACCCTGACAGTTTAATGCAACTTGGCTGCATTATTTATCCAAAGATTACTCCTCTCTTCATCATTAAAAGTGATGAAATTTATTAAAAACTGAAATTTATTCTACCTGTATGTCCCAAGAGGCTGTTGGACTCCAATTCTCAACAATACAGCCATGAACGGAGATGATGAGAATAAATTCCAACAACACCCAGGTAGCTATGAATTTTCCCTCTTGATTCCAGAATTCGTTAGCTGGGGGCTGAGCCAATTTTATCACACCATCAACACTGCAGGAGACATGAGACTTGTTCAAGGTTGCACAGTGTGTTTTTATATTAATTAGGAAAAAAAAATAACACGTTTTTCAAATGTTTTGGATTACTAGTCCTGTAATTGCTCATCATTGCTCAGGCTAGCTGGGAGTGGTTGCCAGTCTGTGTCTTAGTTAGGAAAGAGCCTTTTGGGTTTTTTCCCTCTCCTATTTCATTTTGAGACCTTTGTGGGATGGAAGATTTAATACCTCTGAGTTTATGCATTTGCCTCCCTGATGATGTTATTATTGGCTAGTGCAGGGGTCGGCAATCTTAAGCACTCAAAGAGCCAGAAAGGTCCTAACCGGAAGCCCCCATTCAATTCTGGAGCTGACCAGAAGTCCGGTTCCCCCGTCATAGTCTCCTCCTAGTGCGGTGTCCTTTTTCCTCTGCTGACTGGAAGTCCAGTTCCTCCACCATAGTGTCTCCTCCTAGTGCGGCATCCTTTTTACTCTAACTGTCCTAACTGAAAGCCGTATTAATTGTGGAGCCGACCAGCAACAGGGAGCCGCAGCAAAGGGATGAAAGAGCCACATGCGGCTCCAGAGCCACGGGTTGCTGACTCCTGGGCTAGTGGATGTGGCCTCCAGATCGCAATTGCCTACCAGCTAGTCCTATGCTCACCCAAACGTCTACTTTTGGAAGGACCTGCCAGCTTTCTGAGCAAACATTCCTGATCTCAAAATACGTATTAGAGCATGGGTGTCAAACTCACATCATCACGGAGTCATCATGTGACATATCGTGACTTTTCCTCTCTTCGCTAAACCAGGCGTGGGCACGGCCAGCACGTGATGCCTCCAGCCCATGAGTTTGACAGCCCTGAACTAGACGGACCCACTTCTCTCCAAAATCCTGGATATCTCACCTCATATACAAAATTCTCAATCTAAAGGCCTCAAAGGTATGTACATGTAGTCCTCGACTTACAACAGTTCATTTAGTGACCGCTCAAAGTTACAACGATGTTTTTCACACTTATGACAATTTGATCATAGTCACATGATCAAAATTCCGATGGTTGGCAAATGGTTCATATTTATCACGATAGCAGAGTCCCGGGGTCATGTGATCAGCTTTTGCAATCTTCTAACAAGCAAAGTCAATGAGGAAGCTAAATTCACTTAACAACCGTGTTACTAACTTAACAAATGCAACGATTCACTTAACAACGGTGGCAAGAAAAGTCGTAAAATGGGACAAACACACTTAACAAATGTTTCACTTAGGAACATAAATTTTGGGCTCATTTGGGTCATAACGCGAGGAGTCCCTAGGTTCTTCACCCCATAGGCCAGTTAGTTCAATAAAAGATATTGCTCAGCTGTTGCAAAATCACCTTTAGTGAAGATTAAAGGAATCCCACAGAAATGTGTCTCTTTCAAGAGTCCCCTTGTGTCATCACTCTCCTTAATGGCCTTCAGTTCAGCATGGCAACTTTATTAGGAGCCAAAGAGATTTCCCATTAATTTATCACCAGGTACATTTACCATCCAGTCCCGTCAAACAAGATACAAATTACACTTTTCTTCCTCCCCCAAAACTCAGGGACAAGAAGAGCAGGAGAAAGCAGGAATCTAAAAATAGATTTTGCCAGGCGTTCATTTCAAGCTGATTTCTGCCAGTTCAGCACTTTTGGAGACCACAGGAAAGTTCTGGGCATTTCGAGACTGTCAGAGTAATCGGACTGCTTCAGGGGCTTTTTTTTTAACGGATTGCACAGAATTCCTAAAGGGTCCAACCTTTTGTCAGAACATGAAGTCAAGTCTTTTCTGCTGGAAGATCATCCATGCTTTTCCACATTTCTAGCTTTTGGTTCCAGGTACTACAGCACATCCACAAAGCATCAAAACAAAAGCTCAAACCCATACTTGCGGCCCCAACTGTGTAAGGAGGACTTGTGATTTGTGTACTATAATTTCAGGCATCCAGTCCAGCTACTTTCATTTTCTTTCTGCAATAACACACAGCTTATACTCCAAAACACACCAAGTAGAACATTTTTAAAGGGCAGGGACATGCCAGAGCCAGCTTTTATACCAATTATCCATTGATGAAACTTAAACCGTGTTAGGGAAAGGCTGGTTTTTAAAAATCAGTCTTTGTCCTTTGCCTACCGCAACCTTCTCGTGCCATATACAGGTAGTCCTCGATTTACGACCACAATTGAGCCCAAAATTTCCGTTGCTGAGTGGGACAGTTATTGGGTGAATTTTGTTCCCTTTTTACAAACTTTCTTGACGCAAGTGCTAAGTGAATCGCTGCGGTTGTTCAGTTAGTAACACGGTGGTTAAGTGAATCCGGCTTCCCCATTGGCTTCGCTTGTCAGAAGGTCGCAAAAGGGAATCACATGACCCCCTGGGGCACTGCAACCGTCATAAACACGAACCAGTTGCCAATTCTGATCACGTGACCCTGGGGATGCTGCAATAGTCAAAAACCACAGTCATAAGTCATTTT
This sequence comes from Ptyas mucosa, assembly GCA_012654045.1. Lineage (NCBI taxonomy): Eukaryota > Metazoa > Chordata > Lepidosauria > Squamata > Colubridae > Ptyas > Ptyas mucosa. The sequence continues at coordinate 4,707,391 of WNWU01000020.1, forward strand.
TTTTCAGTGACATTTAAACTTCAGTCACTAAATGAACTGTTGTAAGTCGAGGACTACCTGTACATGTGCTAGAATAGCCCTTCAAAATAGCCCTTCTCCTGTTTACATTGCATTCCTTTCAGCAGTCCCAAGAAGGTGCCACACCCATTTTTGCACTCTGATTCAGGTGACTCTGAGGATACAGATGAAATCCCCATGTGGCCTCAATGACTCTCAGAGTGCTAACAACCAGATGACTGCAAAGAACATAAATCCTTCCATTCCCCACCAGACAGTTGGGGAAGAAGCTTCTTGGATGAGGACTGAAATATTTTCAAAGAGAAAAACCAAAAAAATCCAGTTGCCTTTTAGAAAAAAAAAACACCTTTGGGACAGCCCTTACGAATCCCCAATCAACATGACCCCCAACCAGGAGTTGGTTCTACTTACCTTTACTACCGGTTCGCATCGTGTGCACTCACTCTTCTGCACATACGCAGAAGCTTCTGCACATGTGCAGATCACCTATGACGACGTCCGGGTCAGTGGGTGGAGCCTCCCGCTGGTTTCACTACCGGTTCTTGCGAACCGGTCTGAACCCACCGTTGCCCCCAACCAACATGACCCAACACCTGCTCTGGAGAAATCTGGCCCATTGAATACATTGAAGGGCTAATTGAGGTGTCCGTAGCAATTACTTTTTCTGATTCTCGGCTGGCTTATTTTTCATGCCAATTCATTTATACAATTCTGCTGGGACCCATCCCATCCCACGTGGTAGAAATCTCTCCTTCTTTTTTTTTTTTTTTTTTTTTGCATCGAAGTGGCACCGGGTAGAGAGAAAAGCCATTCCATCTGCTTTGCAACAGAAGTTCTAACATTACAAAAGACTGCTGCAGGCAACTACCTATAATTACCTACATGCTTAAGGCTGAAATGGTAATCAGAGCATCAGATGAGGAAATACTCTATAAATAGCTGTTCCTAGGCCATATCTTGTACCCAAAGACCTTGAACTACACTCGCAGGTTGTTTTAGTTCACTGACAGGGTTGCTGTTAGTTTCTAATGTCCACCCAAACCTGAAAATGTGCCCCCCAAAATTTGCAGTTTGTAGCCCGTGCAATTTACACTGATTAACTGAAAGAACAGCCACAAAAAGATGCTCGTTCCCAATAATGTGTTCCTCATCTACCAGTTAAAGGAAGGGGACAAGGAGGATGGAAGTTCCACCTCCTGACTAGAGCCAGTTTGGTCTAGTCATGGCTAGAAGCCATGAGATTGTGATTGGGTGGGTGACCTGGGCCAGTCATTCTTAACTCAACTCATGGGGTTCTTGTTGTGGGGAAAAGAGGAGGAGGAAGGAATGTTAGATAGGTTTGCAACCTTGAGTTATTTATTAAAAAGAATAAAAGTGGTGGCACAGTGCAGGATGTCAAACTCAAGGCCTTGCGGGGTACTTAGATCTGGCCCGTGGATGTTCCCTGGAAACAGCAAAGGACCGGCCCACAGTGCCTCTGCCAGAAAAAATGGAACTTGGTAGGGCTGCTCTCAGGGTTCCCGAGCCGGGTGCCACAAAACACAAACACCAACACCGTTCAGCTCTCCGGTATGATGGTTTATTGTGTGCTGGCGTCAGGTACACACTGCGAACTCCAAGCGGCTCGAAAATGGCGTTATCACCCCTGGCGCAGAGGAGGTTTAAATATCCCTCCATGTAGACGTCACCCTTATAACCACGCCCTGCCCCTAATAGGTGCTTCCGGGTTGGGGCGTGGACTGTACGTGCGCGCGTCATTTCATCACACCCCCAGCAGTTCACCAAAGATATCACCTATCACCGTCGCGACCGCCATTCCCCCCACCCTTCACCCCGCGACCCGTCTGCCTAGACACCCCGTGCAACCATTACACCTCCCCGTGTGCTTCAAAGCTTTCTCCCGTCGCTGTCTCCATAGCGCATCAGCGTTGTCGAGGGACAGTAGGACCCGACAGCTGCCTGCAGCCCTCACAAGCTCCATTTTCACTGGCAGAGGGTTGCAGGAGGCTGTTGCAGCTGAAAACGGAGCTCAGGAGGGCCACCTGCGACCCACCCAAGCTCCATTTTTGCTGCCAAGGGTTTTGCAGGAAGCTGTTGCAGCTGAAAACAGAGTTTGGGAGCCCGTTTTTGCTGGCAGAGGCGCCCCTGACATGAGTGACGTCGAGCTGGCTACACCCACCCTGGCCACACTCATCCCGGCCCCCCAAAGTCAAACGCAACCCTGATGTGGCCCTCAATGCAATCGAGTTTGACACCCCTGGCACAGTGATTAGCATGCAGTATTGGAAGCTAATTCTGCTGACTGACAGGAGTTCGATCCTGAGCAGCTCAAGGTTGACTCAGCCTGCCATCCTTCTGTGGTCGGTAAAATGAGGACCCAGATTGTTGGAGGCAATAGGCTGACTCTGTAAACTGCCTTAGAGAGGGCTGTAAAGCACTATGAAACAGTATATAAGTCTAAGTGTTATTGCTATTTTTTAAAAAAAATTAAGTATTATTCCACTCTCCAGACAGTTTGGCAGGTGTTGCACTTTTCAAACGAAGTGGAAAGGAGGAAAGTCTATGTCCTAATATCATTGAATGCCTTTCCTGGGCTTGCACTCAACACTCTAAGCCAGGAAATAGTCTTTCATTCAGCAGAAAGGATATCTCCCCAAACCAAGTAATTTGCTATGGTAGCACTAGTCCTGCAGCTGCTCTTTTCAAGCTCTCTTTCCTTCCTTCCTTCCTTCCTTCCTTCCTTCCTTCCTTCCTTCCTTCCTTCCTTCCTTCCTTCCTTCTCTGAGCAAGCTTCTTAATTGTACAAGTTGACCCTACAAGAAAGCCATTCCCCCCAAAGAAGGTCTCTACTTTGAGCCAAACTGTCTTGAAGCCCCTTGCTTCCCATTGCTGTGTTATACACCATTTTGAGCCATGATACAGCTAGTTGAAATTAAGAGGCAATTAAAATATGGGGGGGTAGGCAGAAGCCCCCGCTTTCTGCTGCCTGTTTAAACTGCACCACACAGCTCCTCACTACCCTCTAATTATACCCAGGGTGACAGCAGCTTTCAGGCTCTGCGTGCATCCGTTAGATCTGCTTGACTTGGTGCCTACGAGAGCTCCGAGACCTGCTCTGTAATTTGCCTGCTGCTGTTACTCACTATTAGCAATGTGGGGTGGGGTGGGTATTTATAGAGCAGCCGATTGCTGGTGGGATCCTTGTGAAGTCATCTGATGAAATGCATGTGGGGGGAGAGGTAAAGGGACAAAGGTGGTCACGCAGGCCTAGGCACCTTCCATGAGCTTGACAATCCTCATTCTTTGCAAACCCAGGCACAGTAGGCAACCAAATGGCAGGAGGAAATGAGTGACCTGTAGCCTTGGAAAGTCAGACAGGGCTGCATACAGAGCTGAAAGTCCTGTCTAGGTTCTGCTGTGCTACTGTTCTCCTAACCCTTATTATAACAGAGAAGTCCCATCTTTCTCCACTGCTCCTCTTTGGTTCTTGGTCTCCACAGTGGCTGCCCTTCATTGGCTGGTTCTCTTCTAGTAGCCTGCTATTTCACAGCATGGCTTCTTCCATCCAGCATTTAAACTGCCTCCCAGGCAAGGGAATTTTTTAGACAGAGTCCTAGATATCAGTCCTCAAACTGACATGGAGTTATTGGCAAAAATAAATAAATAGATCTATAAGTTGGCTTGGCTAAGAACAAAACCATTCTTCGGTTTGAAAAATACCTATCAAGGAGGATGAGCCAATTCTCAGGAAGGGACTATTCTACAGCCAGATTTCAGTTGTTGACTTCCATGGCCAAATATGGGTGCTTCCATCACCTGTCGTATCATGAGAAGACCTGTATATGTGGTACTCCAGCCACTGAAGGCGTTGCTCATGTTTTGTTTGATTGTCAATGATATGCCCCACTTGGGCTTCGATATTTAGCATCCTTATTCAAAAAACCAGCCAACTGGGACCTGAATCACAAATTGTCCTATTTCCTCCTAGGAACTAATCTATGCATTGTGAGCAGAACTGCTAAATTTACAGTTAATGTAGTTGTGCTAAGAACCCATAATATTGAACAGATCAGGGTATCCTGTAAAGGTGACATATTTACCTGAATGTTCATTCTTTGTATTCACTACATATGTATTTTATTACTATATTACCTTTTATCTCTATTACCTGGTCAATAGAACTTGTATTTTATTTTGGTTTTGTATTTTTGATATGTCGTAAGCCTAATCAGTTGACAAACTAATCTACTAGTAGACTGCCATATTTGTCACGCTTCAGATTAAGCTTTGATATTTTGTCCACCCTGCCACTATGCTATTTTATAATCATACCTGCACAAATGAATACATCAACAGTATTTGCATCATGTAGTACAAAACTGATGCAGAGGACTGTTAGGACATCAGCTGGAGATTTTGATTCTGCATTCACAGCTATTCAACTGGAAAATAAAATCTATTAGCCCCCAACAGTTATACATTACACATCTATTGTAGAAACAGAAGGATGGAAACTACTCATTTTGAAGAGAAGCTTCTAATTGTTATGACTACAGGAAAGAAACATGTTGTGTAAGAGACACTTTTAGAGCAGCCATGGCACACACATCTAACAAGCTTTAAATACAACCAATTATACTGCACAGATTCGCTGAAGAGTGAGTACAGGGCAAAAACCAAAGAATGTAAGCTATCACAGGGAAATGGTTTTAGAGAGCCGGTTTGGTGTAGAGTAGCGTTTTTTAACCTTAGCAACTTTAAGACATGTAGACTTCAACTCCCAGAATTCCTTGGGAGTTGGCTGGCTGGGGAATTCTGGGAGTTATATTCCCCATGTCTTAGAGTTGTTAAGATGAGAAACACTGGTATAGGGGTTCAGGTATTGGACAAGAACCAAGGACAGCCAAATTCAAACTCCAAATAAATCAAAGTTCACTTTGGATATTACAGTGTTGTTACTTCAGAGGACAGTTGGAAAAAGCAATAAGTACACTCATGTGTGTTTCTGGATAAGGGTGGGATGCACATTTAACAAAGACATTTTAAAAAGGAATGCCATATAAGAAATGCTGTGTCTCTCTCAATTTACACTATCATTATGTGTTACCTGGAATTTCTTTAAAATATAGTGAGAGCGTGGAGGTGGTCATTTGCCAACTTTCTATCTGTCAATTTCCATTCAGAACATCACTTCCCATCTTAATGTTTTTTTTAAGTAGCCTGATGAAGAAGGAAGAAGCCACCATATTTGCCATTATTTGGCAAAATGTGCGAGTTATAGTGGGTGCACCTAGATACACCCACATTACACCAATTCTCCGCAAGCTCCCCTGGCTCCCTATCGGTCTCCGGGTGCAATTCAAGGTGTTGGTCATTACCTTTAAAGCCCTACATGGCTCAAGACCAGGCTATCTTCAAGACCGCCTTCTACCACATAGCTCCCAGTGACCACTAAGATCCCACAGAGTCGGTCTCCTCTGGGTCCCATCAGCTAAACAATGTCGGCTGGTGGGCCTGCGGGGGAGACCCTTCTCTGTGGCTGCCCTGGCTCTCTGGAACCAATTACCTCCTGAGGTCCGGACCGCCCCCACCATATTGACCTTCCAGAAAGCGGTGAAGACCTGGCTCTTCCGGCAGGCCTGGGGCTGTTGATCTCGTTATAGTGATCTTGTGAGACCCGGCCACAAATTGGAGTGTATGTGTTTTAACGTTTTAACGTTTTAATGTTTTCTTTTAACTTTTGTATGGGATATTGTTGCATTGTTTTATTCTCTGTTGTAAGCCGCCCAGAGTCCCTTGGGAGTTGGGCGGCATAGAAATGCGACAAAATAAATAAAATAAATAAATAAATTACAAGAACATTCCAAAGGGTGCAATGGAAGGAGCAAGATAAACGTGTTTAATTGAAGTCCACGCGCATTCTTAGGTCAGCAGTAGGCTTTAAAAAGAAGAGCAACTAATTGTGTTTGTGGTGGTGGCATGTGCAGCTACAGTATTTGCCAGTTAGTGTTTCCTCACACTGTTTTTCAGGCATAGTACTTTCTGCCAAACATCCCAGAGTCCAGAAAGGAGAATCCATCTAAGGTGAGTGCATTTTAAGTATTGTACTTTAGGCAGGATCCTGCTTCGACTTAGCATAATGGACATAAGTAACTTGGAAGGGAAAGGAAAAGCATTCCTTTGGAGCCCCCCTCCCCTCCCCTCCCCCACCAAATAAATCAGGGAGTAAGCACATATCAGTAAAATGAGGAGAACTAAAACTCTGTGAAGATGCATAAGAAAAAAAACATCTTGGAGCCTTGGTGGCGCAGCACACTAAAGTGCTGTTAAGTAGCACCAGCTGCCTGCAATTACTGCAAGTTCAAATCTCACCAGGCTCAAGGTTGACTCAGCCTTCCATCCTTTCGAGGTAGGTAAAATGAGGACCCGGATTGTGGGGGCAATAAGCTGACTTTGTATTTAAAAAAAAACACCGCTTGGGGGGGCGAAAGCCCTACTAAGCAGGTATATACAAAAGTATGAAGGCTATTGCTTAACGCACTGTAAGCCGCCCTGAGTCTCCAGAGAAGGGCAGCATATAAATTGAACCAATAAATAAATAAATCTTCATTGAAGACTTTTTCAAATAACTGCTTCCCACAGTACCGATGCAATATATGTATCAATAAACTGTACAAAGCATTGCCAAAATAAGTAGATATCACTTTTTCTTGAAACACCCAGCCCACCATAAGCAATGCAAAACCTGATGGGTATCTTCATGGGAAAAATTAACATGCTGAATCAAGGTTCTTAACTCCCAAGGTACGAGTCTTCAGAATAAACTTTATCTGTTGTTTTATTGATCATATTGAAATATTATATTGTATCATCTGTCTTCTAATGGATTTAATTGAATGTATTATATTATTTTGTACAACTTTTGTACTAATCCATTGGCAAAGTCAACCCCACTGCATTTTTTCATATAGTAAAGAGGCAGGAATATTTGCAGTTAACACACAAAAGCTCACTATTTTTTTTTTTAAAGCCCATCTTCAACATCTTTCATTTTCGCTCCATATTGTAGCAAAGATTATGTTACTAAAATAGTTTTTAAAATAAGCCAGCATGTCCTTAAATGTCAGCTCCAGTAGTTAAATTTTCCTTTCACAACTAAAATTGGCTTCTACCAATTTAGCCAGCTTTTGTTTTGTTTGATTATTGTGCTGTCTTAACTGATTTAACCTTAATAATCATTTCTTTATAAAGCTTAAGATCCTAATGCCATATTGTGAATTGTACATGAAAAATACAGAGTGGGGGAAAACGTTTTTTTCTTTCTTTCATAAGTGTTAAAAGCTTGCTAGTAGCTAAAATAAGTACAGTACTGTAGTCATTTGAATGCAAGTTCTAATATCTGCGTGGAGCTGTCCTGGGTCCTGAATGCATTAATTTTTAGTAAGCTAAGATAGTTTCTGCTAAATTTGATTCTGGAAGAAGAAGAAAAAATTCCAACAAACTTCTGATCTTATTCTTTGAAGCAGCCCACATTTTATAGAGATTCCATTTAAAAAAAGAAATTATTTTAAAATAAAATAGAAGAAGTGCACTGTTAACAATGAAGATAACCTCAGCTACATGAATAGCAAGCAACCTGACACCATTTCAGCAACCCAAGAAAGTCTAATTTAAACATCTGCAACCTACACCCACATTCCATCTTCTGATGGTAACTATATGAAGAACTCCTCTCTTGACTATCAGCCACTATCTTTCTTCCTTTTCCCTTTGTTTGCCTTCTTGCCTAATGAAGAATTTTTGAAGAATAGAAAAGCTTGCACAGAATAGAATTGATGCCTCTTAGGGATTTGGAATAATGATTGATGAATTATTGTTGAAACTGAGCTAATAGCCATTAACATTTATTTTAGTCCTTGTCTTAATCTGTCGCATGGAAGTATGGTATGTGTACATATTCACACACCCTATAGAGATATAAAGCTATTGAACATGAATACACCATGTACCATAGCTATGATAGGATTCAAGGGCCCACGTATTTGCTTGAATATCCCCATTTTTCAATACTTCCCATTTTTTTGTAGTAGTAATCATGTCCAACTACATTAGAGTTACATTCAGCCTTCACTGGTGATTTCAGTGGTTAACAGACTGAGGAAGAAAGGAATGATAGGAAAGCTTTGTTTTGCCTATGGCTTAATGCTCAAAGTTGGTCTTCCCCAAATTTTTCCATCAGAAATGTTGAATTGCAACCCCACAACCTTCAAACGGCATGCTCAAGTTGAAGAAGACTGAGCTAAGCTTTCATTCCATATATTCAAAACTGTGATATTCTATAATGATGATGAGGAATAAATGAATACATTCATATTTTTCTTCAAGATGGGAATTAGTTGGTTCCCAAATTTATAATTTTGGAATTGAATTGTGAATTGTGTCACATATCCCCAGATTTTAGTAATTTCTGTCAATTGTAATGGATTGCTGCATTTGTTTTTTTTAATCCCTCCATTATTATCTTTTATAAATAACTCAAAATAGTGAACATGCGTAATCCTCTTCCTCCTATGTCCATTACAAGAACCTTGTAAAATGAGTTGGGCTGAGAGAGAATGATTGGCTGGGAGTCACCCAATCAGCCTTAATGCCTAAGGTGGGACTAGAACTCAATCTCCTGGTTCTAGCTTGATATCTTAACCACTAGACAAAGCTCCTGTCACAGTTTCATTTGTGCATCGTGTTCTAGGATCTTAGCATCCTCATTCTAAAGCTGTGATGTACGGCTTGAACAGAACCTAGAATGAGATTGCTAAGGTCTTACAATGCCATACACAAGTGAAAAACCTAACAATAAACCAATACAATTTAAAGGACCATTAAAAATTGGAAAAGCATGATAAACGCCCATTAAGCAAGACTGCATAGCACGACAAATTAAAAGGCAGAATGCTAAGACAAGCAACAGATACAGTAATAAAGAATAAATCTGGAGTGAGGAAGCAAGTCTAGGATGTTTTCTTTTTAAAAGTTTGGCATAGTGATAAACAAGATAACCCCATGAATGGCCACTTCCCTAAAAAGAGCTTTTTTGAAACCGTGGTGCCTTCAATGAAACAGTCTCTTTCGTAGTACTACAATTGCAACCCTGCCATGGTATTGCCAAGAAAGGCATATCTATGACGTTACCAGCAACTGAGTTTAAGTTAAAGGAGACTACCTTTTTTTTTTTTACATGTGTTGCCTCTGAAATCAGTCCACTGTGATTTCTTCCATTATTGCTACCTATATGGAGAAGTGGCTCTAATTTCAGATACGCCATCTTTCAGCGTCCTCATGAAACTTTGATGTTCCTGTCAGCTTGAGAAATTGAGTATGTTCAGAAGGAAGCTAGCACACATTTTTTACGGCATCCTATGGAATGGCTTTTGGGGGTTCCACACACTCACAGCTTCTTGGATTTCCACCCTGAGCCTCCATCACCTCATTCTCTTCGGTTATGCCAAGAGAAAGTTTTGCTGCTTCATTTGCACAGTGGTGGATTGGATTTCATATTTTATTTCACCATAAAAATAATGGCAAGGAAGAGCAAGGAAGGTGGCAGGGCATCAGTTAGGTGTTCCTGGTGCTCCTTCCGATGGCAGTTAAAGGGTGCACTCACTGACTGATAGAGAGGAAAGGAGGATAAGTGTGAAGCAGTGTGAAAATGCTGTTCAGAATCAGGAGAAAGGACTTTTGATACATCATGTGGGGGAAGAAGTGACAGAACCTGGGGGGAGGGGAGTTAAAAGAGGGATTAGTCTAGGATCCCTACATAGCCACAAGAGGACTAAGTCCAACACCCTTGAATATTGTTGAGCCTTTTCTAAGTAGGTGCTAATCGCTAGTTGAGGCTATTCCTGTACATAGACAAAAGTAGTAATAAATCAGTTTAATTGAAAGACGTGTAGACTTGATCTTCTGTGCCTGACAATTGCTTACGTATCATAAACCACATGCTAACTGATTGACCCTGCAAGTTATTGGAGGGAATAACTGTCCATGCTTTCCCAGGAATACTCGCCTTAGAACCCTATTATTAGAAGAAAAGAAGCTGATTTTCTGTGTAACAGAATATATCAGTGAAACCATAGGGATTATTTTTTTTTTCTTTTAAAATATCCAGCAGGCGACAACTGAAAGTATGAGAATACTCAAGCCGGTTAACTGTACCAGGCACATCAGAAGTGCAGGCAAAACACGTTACTGTCTGTGGCATTAGCTCACCCAGCAAAAGGAAAAAGCTATCTTGGAACCAGAAATTAGGATGACCAGAGCATGGGATTAGACGGGAACAATCAGCCTAACTCTCAGCCTTACCTCAATAGCAGATCAGGTGACAAACCTGCCTGCGAATTTTACCGTGTCAGATAGTAGATGGAGATTCGCAGCACTTATTGCTTCTCTTATGTTAAAAAAAATGAATACTGTAATACCTAGATGTAGAAAACCCACGTTTTACATTAACCTGGTCTCCAATCTAACAGTTTCCTAGCTGTTTAGAGACTTTAAAATAATATTTGTTTATGGGAAATGATGGAGCTGTGTAAGCTTCCCACATGCAGCCTAAAATAGCTCAGATGCAAGCCCCTAGCCTTCTCAAAGAAAATGCTCTTGACCAACTGATTTATCACACTTTCCTCTATTTATAAGCAGCCCGTAATACAGGCAGGAGTAAGAAATCTGCAGCTTCCAAAGCATTTTTAACAGTCTCCCAGTTCTAAATTATTCTGATTGTGCTGCCAGAAAGACTCACACACATATAAAGTAAGGGGGGGACCCTTCAACAAAAGGAAAATCCCAGCCCTCCACAGGTACAGTTCAGCAATGCTCTCTTTATGTCCTTGCCTCATTCCCTATGCCACATTCCCTATCCAGAAATCCATGTGAAACCCTAGCCTTCTGTGGTAAAATATATTTTCCACTGGAAGAACAATCAGGGCTGTGGACAGGAAATAAAATCTGACTCCAAATGGCCAAGGTAGAGGCACTAATGAAGGCATATATACATGTCCCAGGATAATGTTGCAGGATCCAATTTGTTCTGCCCCAGCTATGGGTCCCAAGAAGTTTAGCACACACACACAGCTCCAAAAACTCCATTTAATACAAATAGACCCCTTTCAAAATGCAGGCTTTAACCACAAATGTCCATATCAGCTTGCTATGGATTACAGAGATTAAACAAAGTCCGATAAGGGTTGGCAATCAGCCCAGAAACCAAGTTGTAACAAAAAACTCACTGTGTGCGAACTTAAATAGGCTAAGGGAGTGGCCAATTAGCCCCAAGCCTTACTCTCGAGGAGACCTCCTCCTGAGTAGCCACTCCTGCCTTTTGGCAGCCCTGTGTGCTCAAGCATTGAGAAGAAGCTCCTCCACTTCACTCTCTTCACTTGAAGGAGCCTCTGGAAGTTCTGAAGGCCTTGGCTGAGTCTCTGCCTCTGGCACCACATCCTCTTCAGCGTCCTCGCTGTCCGACTCGAGCGCCGGCTGCACAGGCTGCTGGTGTGACACCACACCAGCCTCCTCCTTGTCGGGATCAGCCACAATCTGCACAGGCCGCTGGTGGGCCACAACACAATCTGGGTCGGTCACTGGGACCAAAGGTTTAGTCTTCCAATCTTTTGGATTTGTGGTGGAGCCCATCCTCAGGGAACTTCTGGAAGAAGTTGTCTATGGAGATTCTCAGGCTTACAGGTCATGGTTGTCCCAAAGGTGCTTTTTCAAGAGGCAACTGGACTTTCTGGTTTTTCTTTGAAGATGTCAGCTTCTTGGATGAGAAATGAAATGTCTTCAAAGAAAAACTAGAGAGAAGTTCTACATTCTGCTAGAGAAAAGTTCCCCAAGGATGGGCTCCAGCACGAGTCTGAAAGCTCGGAAGACTAAACCTCTGGTCCGATGACTGACTCAGATTGGCTCTTGCATATAATATTCCAAGCTGTGGTCATTTCACACCAAATAATTACTGGACGTTTCCTATCAAGGAGGTCATGAGCATTCATCCCTATCTAACAGAAATGTCCCATTCTGGAAGCAGATTTAAGACTTTTTTAAAAATCAGATTTGTTGAACACACATGCAAAGCTTGTTTGGACTATGTGTAGCTAGCCACATCCAGTAATGCTAACAATAAAATATTATGCACATCTTTTTCAAAGTCAGTGCCATCCAGTCCAATCCAGGAATTCATTTTAATTAACTGATTACAGGAATTGTTAGTAAAATGACTAGTCAGCTGCGATTTTTCTGCCTCAGGGGCAATAGGCATTTCTTCTTGAATGTTTAAGCAGCAAAAAAATAGTTAGGCTATTTCTGAAACTTGCCACCCTGCACCTTCCAGAGAAGATGCAAGATGTACAAGTAGTCCTCAGATAATTTAATGACTGTTCAAAGTTACAACAGCCCTCCCCAAAAGCTATATACGATCCTGTTTTAAACCTATGACGGTTGTAGTGGGACTGTGATCATTCACCTTTACGATCCACCACAGGGACGCTGCAGTGCCTCCCCATCTACCTTCAACCCATCCCACGTGGCCAGGACCCTGCAGTGCTTGGGCCTCCTCCCCACACACCCATCACCCCTACTTTTTGAATCTCTCTGGACTTCATGTTGGGGAAGGAGGGCAGGCCATGTGTCCCTGGGCCATTCGGTGGTGACCTGAATGCAGCCACCATTTTGTCCCCCCTGTAATGGATGTGGGGGGGGAGAATGGTGGCCTCCAGAAAAACTGCTTTGTTTTGCTGCCTTAATGAACTGCATAGGTCTGAAGAAGCTTCTGAATGCTGCAGAAAGCTTCTGTAGTTCTGTGTAGACTTTATTAACACAGCAAAACAAAGCAATTTGTCCCTGGGCCGCGTGATGGTGACCCAAACACAGCCGCCATTTTGTGAGCAGAACAAAATGGTGACCGCTTCCAGAATTGCACCATATAGCCATGCAAATTCCAGCACTTGGAAGATTTCAGAGCTCTTCAGAAGGTAAGTGAGGAGGAGGATGTTTGGCCTGCTGGCATGAAAAACAGGCCTAAGGATAGGGGGGACGACCCAAAGGGCGGGAAATGGAGCATGGGGAGTCTCGGAGAATAGGTGAAGTCCTTGGAAGGGCCAGGGGCAAGCATGCCTAGGCCTGTGCTGGGCCTCCAAAGGCCTCCCCCAGCCCGGAGGCATCCCACAAGTCTGTTTAACAACCTGCACATTCATTTAATGAATCATTGGGGAGAGAAGGGATGGGGAGGGTCAGTAGATGAGATGCTTCACCTAATGACTTTCATGACATGTAACCATAATGAACAGGATCCATTATGGTCATATCTAGAGCACTACATGTAATTCTTTGAAAGCAAGAGATGTTTATTTCATATTACCCTATTATGATGTCATACATTCATGTAATTAAGTGTGAATAGTGACCCTCTCTCAAGCTCTTCCCGCCACATTCTTTTTTCTAACAATCCGATAGCCCCCAAATAAATGTAGAACATGATTAAGAACTAAAGCTAATCAAAATTGTAAATGCATCAGACTCTTGAATTAAACACACATGTAATGATTTCAAACTAACATCGATGAAGTTACTTAATTTGGGTATGGAAACATCTGCAAGAAAACAACCAAGCTCAGAGAACACCAAGGACCCCTCATTTCAACCCTGAGCTACAAATATTCTCCTCTATCAGTTAAAGATTTCTGCTCTCCCCTCCCAAATCACAATTATAGTCAGTGAGCTATCACTTTATCCTTCTACTGCCATCAGCCAGTGCAAAAAATCTCCACATTCGTGCCAGAAGGCCAGCAGACAAGTGAGAGAATGAAAAAGTAGACCTGTCTCCACAACTTGACAATTGCCCTTCCACAACAGACAGCACCCAACCCAATCCCTTCCCTGCAGAGCAGAGCAATGTCTAACACAACAGGGACGTGTCGCTGCTATAAAAGATGAGATGTGTGTTTAGGCCATCTGACCTGTGAATACACGTTTTTTGTGCAACATTCATCCCCGCATTAGATGGTTTACCAAGACTGTCTTCCCCTACCTCTATAAACATCACAATGAATAATGCCTCTATAGTTATATTGTAAAAAAATATCACAAATAAGTACTGATCATTTTGACAACATTTTCCATTTTCAAAGCACTTTGCATGCCTTACTATTCTTATAATAAACCTCTAAAGGACCTTAGCATTATAATTTCTTCACTATTGTAAAGTAGAAGCTGAGACTTGGAAGAAATCCCTTTTCTAAGGCCGCCTAAGAAGGTCTTAATTTTTTAACCTCTGAGTTAAACCAGCTCAGTCTTTATAGTACATTAAGCGGAAGTTGGAATTACACGAATTTTGTAGCTCTGGTGTTAACTAAGCAAACTTACAACCGGAGTTTAGAACTACTTTGCCAATTGTTGAGAGATGTGTACACTTATAAAATTAAGACATATGGACAAGGACAAAAATATTCCTTCTTGAGCCTGGAAATCACCCAATAAATTCTTCTTTTATATCCAGTAGTTTATTATTGGCAATAAGAGCAGGAGAGAAGAAGCATTTCTTGGCACTGCTTCTGATTTGTTCTTAATCTTATGCATTCTTACGTGGAACCAAGCTCCATTAAACACAGTGCACTGTGTTTGCAGCGAAAACTTGCACAAAATTGCACTATTGTACCTGTTTCACATTGTAGGTAATGAGGCACAGCCTCTATTTATCTTATTAAGGGAGACATTATAATTTTTTAACTATTAACACCATTACAAAATTGGGCTAATTTATCTAGTGATTATGAAAGAAGGATGAGGTAATATCCACTCACTGCAAAACTAAAGGATTTCAAGCATAAACTAATGAAGGGTCACCCTGGATCTTGGTAAGAGTTCAACCTCTGCGATAATGAAAAAAAATACACAAGAGAGCCAGTTTGGTTTAGTGGTTAAGGAATCGGGCTAGAAACCAGGAGATGGTGAGTTCTAGTCCTGCTTTAGGGATGATATCAGGTGGGTGGCCTTGGGACAGTCTCTCTCTCAGCCCAATTTACTCACAAGGTTGCTGTGGGAGAAATTGGAGGAGGAAAGAATATTATGTGTATTCACTGCCTCAAGTTGCTTAATATGGGTAGTCCTCAATTTACGAACACAACTGAGCCCAAAATGTATCTTGTTTAGTGAGAATTTGTTAAGGGAAT
Organism: Ptyas mucosa; assembly: GCA_012654045.1. Taxonomy (NCBI): domain Eukaryota; kingdom Metazoa; phylum Chordata; class Lepidosauria; order Squamata; family Colubridae; genus Ptyas; species Ptyas mucosa. The sequence goes on from WNWU01000020.1 coordinate 4,722,624, forward strand.
TTTGCCCCATTTTATGACATTTCTTGCCACAGTTCTTAAGTGAATCACAGCAGTTGTTAAATTAGTAATTTGGTTGTTAAGTGAATCTGGCTTCCCCATTGATTTTGCTTGTCAGAAGCTTGCAAAAGAGCGATCACATGACCCCTGGACTGTACAACGGTCATAACTATGAACCAGTTGCCCAAGCATCTGAATTGTGATCACATGATCATGGGGATGCTGCAAAGCAGGGGTGAAATGCTCCCGGTTTGGACCGGATCACTCGATCCAGTAGTGATGGCGGCGGGTGGTTCGGAGAACCGGTAGCAAAAATCCCTGCGCCCCCCCCCCCAATGCCCAGCTGAGCCACGCGGTCATCAGAGACTGTTTTTTTTTTACTTTTAAAAGCACAGCTCAGCTGGGATTGTCAGAGGCTTTTCAAAGCATTTTTTTCTGCAACCCCTTTGGCCGAAAAGGCTGTAGAAAAAAAAATGCCTATAAAAGCCTCTGGCGATCGCAGCTGACTTGCCTGATTGTCAGAACCTTCTAAAAGCATTTTTTTCTGCAACCTCTTCAGCTGAAGAGGCTGTAGGAAAAAAATGCCTTTAAAAACCTCTGGTGATCCCAACTGAATTGCCTGATCATCAGAACCTTCTAAAAGCATTTTTTTCTGCAACCTCTTAAGGTTGTAGAAAAAATGCTTTTAAAAGTTAAAAAAAAAATTGGCCACGCCCACCCAGTCACATTACCACCACCACCACCAAGCCATGCCCACAGAACCGGTGGTAACAAATTTTAGATTTCACCACTGCTGCAAAGGTTGTAAAACTATGAAAAATGGTCATAAGATCACTTTTTTCAGTGATCTTTTTAATTGTTGTAAATCGAGGATAATCTGTAAAGGCAGGATAAAGATGTAATGAATAAAATACAATACATAACCCGCCAATAATCTAAACAGTCTTTATTTTTTACCTCTGATATTCCTGGGGGATTAAAAATAGATCAACAGGGTAAAAAAGGTTTTCTCATTCAAGACTAGAATTTGGGAGGGGAAAATAGAAGGAGAAAGCCCATTTGTTATAAACCACCAGTGAGAGGGTGCCAGAGTGCAATGGAAGACTCTATCTCATATCTCACTGTGCCATTTTAATTGCCCCCCAAATATAGGAAGGGGTGCAGGACAGAGAGGGAAACAGATTGGTTCAGTTACTGTTCAAATTACACAGCAGCAATATTTCTAAGGACTACATGGGAGGGTAACTTATTTATAGACAGATGCAGATGTTGTTCTCTTTTCACCACCTTCCATGCCTGGAGAAATTTGCAAATGTATACCCCTTCAGGTCCTCTCTTCAAATGCCCAGACGGATGGAAAGATGAAACATGGTACAAAGGCATGACCTGATAATTTGGATACAACAGATTCAGAGGATTATTATTTTAGGAACTACTGACATTCATAGGTCTAAGTGTGCTATTTTGGATGGCAGCATTATTCAAACTACAGCCAACTGCAGACAGCTTTACCAGGTTGTTTCTTAAAAGAAATTATGCCTTTTAGCTGAAGCATGCATTGCTGGTATAGCTTGCTACACCCACTGCCACAGAAATGGCACCCCTTTCCCATTTCTGTGTCACATGTGATAGTTAAAGTCGCCGTTGCAAATTTGATTCTGGGTACAATTCAAAGGGTATGTCAGGCGCGAAAGACCAGTTTGACACGTGAAGGATCTATTCAACTGATTTATTGCTGTAGCCTGTGCATAGGAATCTTCTCAATTAGTGGTTGGCAACTGCTTCCAGTTAAATTAAGAGTCAACAGCACTCAAAGAGGATTGGATTTAGGTTACTTGTGGCTGCATAAAGACTCTAGGCCCGTGATGGCGAACCTATGGCACACGTGCCACAGGTGGCACAGCTCAGCTCCAACATGCGTGCGTGTGCTGCCCAGCTGATTTATGGGCTTTTTGGCCCCAATGGAAGTTGGCAAACGGGCTGTTTCCGGCCTCCGGGGGGCCTCCGGGGAGGTGGGGAAGGCTGTTTTTGCCCTCCCCAGGCTCCTAGAGAGTCTCTGGAGCCTGGGGAGGGCAAAAAATGGGCCTACCGGGCCCACTGTGTCATCACATGCCAAAAGTGGGGGGAGCATGGAGGGGTTGCTTACACATGTGTAGGGGGGCGCAGGGTGCATAGAATTATGGGTGTGGGCACACATGCATGCAGCCACCCCGCATTCCCCTAGCTTTTGGCACATGATGACAAAAAGGTTAGCCATCACTGCTGTAGGCTGATACCTCTTTTAATCCCAACCCTCGCTTCTGCCATTCTTTCTCCCATAGATTGTTACCTATAAACCCTTATATGGCATAGGGCCGTGATGGCAAACCTATGGCACGGGTGCCACAGGTGACACGCGGAGCCATATCTGTGGGCACGTGAGCGTTGCCCTAGCTCAGTTCCAGCGCGCATGCGCGTGCCAGTCAGCTGATTTTCAGGCCTTCTGGGCCCACTGGAAGTTGGGAAATGGGCTGTTTCCAGCCTCTGAAGGGCCTCCGGGGGGGGGGGAAGCCTTTGGAGCCTGGGGCGGGCGAAAAATGGGCCTACCTGGCCCACCGTGCCATTGCGTACCAAAAGTGGGGGGAGCGCAGGGGGGTCATGCACGCATGCGCAGGGGGAGGGGCACATAGAATTATGGGTGTGGGCACACGCGTGCGTGACACCCCCCACACACTCCCCTCGCTTTTGGCACTTGATGGCAAAAAGGTTAGCCATCACTGGCATAGGGACTGATTAACCGAGAGATCACTTGGCTCCCAAAACATATGCCCAGTCCATTCAATCCAGCAGGATTGGTGCACTCTGGGATTCCTTGGATTAAACAATGTCATCTGTTGGGACTTCAGAAGCGCATCTTATTTATAGCAGTGCCTGCCCTCTGGAATGAGATTACCCCATCCCAAGATCCAGATGTCTCCCCACTCCGCTATGATTTAGAAGAGCCATGAAGAGCCCCTCATTTCATTGCACTTGCCATCTTTTATCTTTCTTTTTGATGTTTTATATATGTCATTTCTTTCATTGTTGTGAGTTGCCCAGAATCATTGAGAGTTGGGAAGCATACAAGTTTAATGATATTATCATCCTCATTATCATCATACAGAGAAGCTCCCAGGGTGTTTAATCTGACGTATCTCCCCGTACCCAATCATCTAGTTACTGGGAATCATGGTCAGTTGGTTTTGTATCTGATTTTTTCCCCCATCTGCCAAAGAGTAGCTTAAAATGAAAAGTATCACTCAGTCAGCAGAAGATGAAATTTGATGAGACCAAGAATAAATCTAGTCCATTTTCCATTTCCATCACCAGGATGACCCAATCAGCACAGATAATTTTAAGCTTCCTCCATTTATTGACCTATACTATAGCAACTGTTACTCAAAGGAATGGGAACTCTGACCATTTGGTTAGTAGGTATAAATAGTATGCCATATATATTTAATTTAATTTAATTTATCGTATTTCTATGCTGCCCAACTCCCAAGGGACTCTTGGCATTATTTAAAAAAAAACAGTCCACATTTTTTTGTAATACTGAGTTGACTGCTCTACATTTATTGTAAGAAGAAGAAAAAACCCTCACTAACCGGTCCAGGGCCTTTTCACTAATAATTCAATGGATTTAGTTAGCTGGTCTAGAAATCAGGTGACTGGGAATTCTAGTCCTGCCTTAGACATGAAAACTGACTGTGTGATTTTGGGCCAGCCTAGCCCATCTCACAGGGTTGTTGTTAGGGGAAAATAGGAGGAGGAAGGAGTATTAGGTATGTTTGCCACCTTGAGTTATTTATAAAAATAATAAAGACAGAATAAAAATCCAAATAAATAAATAAACCCTGGATTTAAGTTCTACGTAAGTCAAAGTGCTGAAATCAAAGTCAACCAAAACAGAGAGTTAATTTGCCCCATATACTGCAACAAGTTGCAGGCTTATCTGCTCTGAGAAAGAAGGCCTCTCTCTGGTGGTCCCTATTTACAGCTTATTCCCCACAAATGGAGCGCCCATGGCTTTCCAGGTATTGCTCTACGGCAAGCCTCAGAGGTCTCTTGCCAAAATGGCCACTGGTAAGGATGTATTTTTCAATTACAAGTGAAGTTACCTTGGGGATTAATAGGCCACCACCAGGATCTTCTCCTTCATCCCAGTAAACTGGGAATACAGTTGACTTCGACTTACGACAATTGAGCCCAACATTTCTGTTGCTAAGCGAGAGAGTTCTTAAATGAGTTTTGATCTGTTTTACGATCTTTCTTGCCACAGTTGTTAAGTAAATCACTGCAGTTCTTAAGTTAGTAGCAAGGTTGTTAAGTGAATCTGGTTTCCCCATTGACGCTATCAGAAGGTCGCGAAAGGGGATCACATGACCCCGGGACACTGCAACCGTCACAAATATGAGTCCGTTGCCAAGCATCTGAATTTTGATCACATGATCATAGGGAGGCTGCAACAGTTGTGAGTGTCAAAAATGGGCATGTCATTTTTTCCAGTGCCCTTGTAACTTTGAATGGTCACTAAACGAGGATTACCTGATTACCTGTATTGAATTTAATGATGGACTTTAAAAGATAACCTTAAAACTCAGATTCCAATTGATTTGCTTATTTATTTGTTGATTTATTCAATTTCTATAACTGCTCATCTCAGTCAATGATTCTGTGTGGCTTACAATTAAAAAAATATATTACAGTCAAAACGCTGAAAACATTTTAAAACAATAAGAACAACTAGAAATAGTTGAAGGCAGTCCTGTAAAAATTGGATCCAAGCTATTTTTTTTTTTTTTAATTTTGCAAAGCAGAGAATCCACATTTTTCAGCCCTTGGGTACATAGAGAATCTTAGGGGTGCTCATGATCTTGCTGTCATTGAATGTGTATCCAGTCACAAAACACTCATCATCAAGTGGGATGGACTTTCAAAAAAGAGCAGTCTGGTTTCCCTTTTATTGTCTAAAAATGTCTTTGGCACATACATATGCCACCCCAAATAGGATTCATAACAGAAGCCTAGTCACTTTGCAGCTAGAGAAAGTACAGCAGAAGCCAATCTGCTTCTCCTAGGTAAGGTTGCAAATGAGAAATCAAATGAATTTGGCACAAGGCTATCTAGTTATTGCCACAAGCTGTACTTTCTCAAAGTAGAGTTGGTTGGGAATAAACCCCAAACCTCAAACTTAATCTTCCCAAAGACTCCAGCCCTACCAATGCCAAATTAAATTTTTTATCTAACTCAGCAAGTTTCCTCTTCTAAATCCTGTCTTCTTCGGATTAAATCCTCCAAACTCCTTTTTAACTCTGCTGAAATGTCACAGGCTGAACCAGGAATAACCTGCATGCAAATGATGTCTCATATAAACACACACATATATCAGGGGTTCCCAACCTTTTCTATACCCCGTACCCCTAGAACGCTTCTGATACATTTTCGCACCCCTTACAAAAGTAAATAATTATATGCATAAAAGTAAAGGTAAAGGTTCCCCTCGCACATATGTGCTAGTCATTCCCAACTCTAGGGGGCGGTGTTCATCTCCATTTCAAAGCCAAAGAGCCAGCGCTGTCTGAAGACGTCTCCGTGGTCATGTGGCCGGCATGACTAAACACCAAAGGCGCATGGAACGCTGTTACCTTCCCACCAAAGGTGGTCCCTATTTTTCTACTGGCATTTTTTTTATGTGCTTTCAAACTGCTAGGTTGGCAAAAGCTGGTACAAGTAATGGGAGCTCACCCCGTTACATGGCACTAGGGATTCGAACCGCTGAACTGCCGACCTTTCGATTGACAAGCTCAGCGTCTTAGCCACTGAGCCACCGTGTCCCCAATTATATGCATTTAATTATGCATATATACTATAATTTTGAACCTTCTAAACCCAGGTTTTCACACACCCTAGAATATCGTCTCGCATCCCCCGGTTGGGAACCCCTGACATACATTGTCAGGAGAAAATATTTCCAAATATGTCTGTTTATGAAGCCAATGTTGTAGTTTCTGGTTAGCTCCTTGCTCCTTGCAACATGATGGCTATGGAAAATACATGCGCATTAGTTCCTGCTTATACTATATTTTAAGAAATTCAAACCAGCATCGCTTAGTGACCAACGCTGTTAAATGCAGAGAAAATGGAATACAGGTCATCCTCAACTTACAGCAGTTCATTTAGTAACCGTTCAAAGTTACAACAGCACTGAAAAAAGTGACTTATGACCATTTTTCACACTTACGACCGTTGCAGCATCCCTATGGTCATTCAGATTTACATTCGGATCAGTGGTGGGTTTCAAATTTTTTAACTACCAGTTCTGTGGGTGTGGCTTGGTGGGCGTGGCGTGGCTTGTTGGGCATGGCAGGGAAAGGATACTGCAGAATCTCCATTCCCACCCCACTCCAGGGGAAGGTTACTGCAAAATCCTCATTTTCTCCCGATCAGCTGGGACTTGGGAGGCAGAGAATAGATGGGGGCAGGGCCAGTCAGAATTTTTACTACCGGTTCTCCGAACTACTCAAAATTTCCATTACTGGTTCTCCAGAACTGGTTAGAACCTGCTGAAACCCACCTCTGATTCGGATGCTTGACAACTGGTTCATATTTATGACAGCTGCAGTGTCCTGGGGTCATGTGATCCCTTTTTGCAACTTTCTGACAAGCCAAGTCAATGGGGAAGCCAGATTCACTTAATAACCAAGTTACTAATTTAACAACGGCAGCGATTCACTGTACAACTGTGGCAACAAAAGTCGTAAAACGGGGCAAAACTCACTTCACAAATTTCTCACTTAGCAACATAAATTTTGGACTCAATTATGGTGGTAAGTTGAGGACTACCTGTATAAAGCAACTAAATTCTATTTGTCCAACAAGTCTATTCTCCTCAAAGGACCAGACATATCCTGCAGGAAAGAGAAAGAAACTAAGAAGGGGTGAAAAAAGGAGATCCTGTAAGAATTTATTTGAACAAATACTTTTCAAAAACTGAGATTCAGCCCAGAGTTTCCTTTCCCCACATAGATAGCTGGTTGCAGAAAACAGTACATCAGTGCTGAACATCTTTGCAGCCATCATGTTGCCAGGGCCTAACTAGAAACCACATTTGCTTCATAAACAGACATATTTGGGGATATTTCTTCCTGATCCGTGTTACACTGACAATAATGGTTGGACCTTTCTTCTTTGGTTAATTCTTCTCTACATTAACTATCATTATTACATCTGATGTGTTTCCAGGATGATCTTGCCCTGGGCAAAAGACATTTGTATGGAGATTGTCATCAGTTGAGCTTGGATCAGCCTTCCTCAACATACATTTTGGACTACATCTCCCAGCTTTAATAGTTAAGATGATTTTTGTTGTTATGGTTAGTTCTGAAGTCATGTCCAACCGATCATGATCCCATGGACAACTTTCCTCCAGGCCTTCCTGTCCTTTACCATCCCCCGGAGTCCATTTAAGATCATGCCGACTGCTTTAGTGACTCCATCCAGCCACCTCGTTCTCTGCCGTCCCCTTCTTCTTTTGCCCTCAATCGTTCTAGGATGCTTTATGACTCAACAATTCTAGAAGTCCCCGGTCTGGGAATGACTGACTGAGAATGCATGGGGTTATGCAAAATGGTTTCTCTAACCAACCATTGTTATAGTCTTCGTTTCCATTTCCATTTCCTTTGCTTTTAAAGGTGGACAGAGGGAAGTTGGAATGATGGGACGAATAGAAAGCACTACAAAGCCTGACTCCAGACCTTCTGCTCAGCTGTCATGCATTTGGGTTGGATTGGATTTATTAAATAACCAGAGCCACTGTGGTACATTCAGTAAGAACGTGTACAGTGCAGTGGTGGGATTCAAAATTTGTTTTACTATTGGTTCTGTGGGCTGGCTTGGTGGGCGTGGTGTGGCTTGGTGGGCATGGCTTGGTGGGCGTGGCAGGAGAAGGATACTGCAAAATCTCCATTCCCACCCCATGGGAAGGATACTGTAAAATCTCCATTCCCACCCCACTCCAAGGGAAG